>JAQGBM010000360.1:0-14573 GCA_034698405.1 Symphylella vulgaris | reverse complement strand
AAACACATTTTTTCGAATAATTTGAAAATGACGCAAAATTTCGAAAAAGTACGAAGCAAGCGAAAACAGAAATTTGACTTTACGTCATTTCAAAACAAACCGGAATGAAATCGGAGAAAAATGAGGGGCGTAATCTTTAAAATACGATTCACACCGTATTTTAAAGATTAAGTTACGCCCTCATTTTTCTCCGATTTCATTCCGGTTTCTTTTGAAATGACGTAAACTCAAATTTCTGTTTTCGCTTGCTTCGTACTTTTTCGAAATTTTGCGTCATTTAAAATTATTCGAAAAAAATTGTTTTGGCGCGAAAACTTGAGATGTAACCCCTTAATCTCAGAATGACACAGAAATAGGTTTTAAATAATATTATTTATTAACTTAGAAACATTTCTGATTAAATTCCAATTTATTAATTTAATTTTCCGGAGTAAAAAACCCTCTCAGATAATATAAGTCTTGATTATTCTTCATCTGATTCGTCTGATTCGGTCAAACCTGAGGAATCGTCGTCATCAGATGATTCGTCAGAGGAGAATAATTTGTAATCGTAGCGTTCGAAGTAAAATCGGACTCCTTGATGTTTAAACACCGATTTCGTTTCTTCTCGTATCTCTCGAATGGATTGCCTTATTTCATCGATTCCATCTTGTAACGAAAAATGGCACTTTTTCAGATGGATGTCCCCTTTCACTTGCATTTCGTACAAAGTCTTTATGGTGGGAACCGAACAATTTCCGTTGAATCTAAATATCTTCAAGTGGGGACACGAGGAAACTAATTGAATGAGGAGTCTTTCGTCGTAGAAGTAAAAAGAGTTCAGGTCCAGGTCCACCAGGGTTTCTCGAAATTGGCACAGCCTAGTAAGGAAAGAGTTGCGGCTTGCTGCGTCTTCATGGTAATTTAAAAATACCATTATCTTGAAAGCGTAAAGTCCCATTTCCGAATGGGGTCCTATTATGTGGATGTAGTTCGAAACATCATCGCGGCTATAGATGGTGATGCAGACTTTGAGTCTGGGGCACGTTTTTTTAACCCACCCCCAAGTTTCGTCTGGAATCACGTGATCTTTTCGATCGTACATATCGCAGTAGATCTTGAGGACTTGTAGAGAATTTTTGCAGTTTCCTACGACCCGAGTTAATACTTTTGAATCGATGTAACCGTAGTTTAATTTAAGTTCAACAAGACTCTTGAACGATCCCATCACTATCTGGTAACCGGGAGAACTTAGAACCTGACATCTCTTAGCGAAAAAGTCTACAATGATTAGGTTTCTCAGAGTGCGAGAGTTGTTCTTGGCCAACTGATGCAGAAAATCCACACCGACATCCAGAAGAGCCCGACAATTTTCCATGTCGAAGTGAATCATGTTGCTCCGGTTACCCAGAAACTTACTGATAAGTCCCACGATCTTGCGTCTCCTAGAATCGTCGCGCCAAATCCGGTCGAAACGTAAGTTCTCGAGTCGCAATTTCTTGAGGCCGATTGGCTGCTTCTGATTCAAGATGAAGAGAAAGGTCAGAATGTTGTCCAAGGATTCGTTGTTCGAAAAGCTTCTGCTCCATCTAAAATGTATCTCCAGTTCGTGAAGATATTGGCCCACAGTGTTGGCAAATTTAGCCGGCTTTTCACTTAAAATTGCTCGATGGTTGAACTTTATTTTGCGCCAGAATTCCGGAGACCTAAAAGCTCGGGTCCAATTTTTACTGACGAGGGAGGCGTTAATCCTGTCTTTTCTTTCGTCAAGGTGTGTGAATATTTTGGTTAAAACCAAGTCTGGCAGATGATCCCAAATGGTAATTTCGTTATTCATAATTATTCTCTTTTTGTTCCGAAATTTTTCTCGGGAAAAAAATTTAATTCATTGATTTAAAAAAAATTACCATGCCTTTTTCTCGCGCCAAAAATGTCACGTGAAATTTGGCAAAAATCAAAAATGATATAAAAAAACACGTGGACTGTCGATACTTTAGGTGCAGGTCGGTCTGAGCACAGAGGTGGCTGTGCTTTGACAGAGTAGCCACTTTAAGAATATCGGGAGCCGAGTAGCTAAGTCTGTTAGCGCATCGGCTTAGGATACCTAGGGACCCGGTTTCGAGCCTCGAAAAATGGGGGAGGGGGCGGTCGCCCCCCCCCCCCCCACCATCGAAAGTGCATGTCAACCGCCCCCTCCAGAAATGTTAAAAAAAAAATAACCAAATTTACTCAAATTATGAAAAATTTTTAAATTTTGACTTAATTTCCGAAAAATATTTTCCGATAAAATTCCATAATTATTTAATTTCACCTAATTTCGTAAAAATTTTTTCTAAAAATTCCCGGTGGTTGCACCCCCAGACCTCCGTAATGAAACGTAGACGGTGCAGGGTCCCGTAAGTCCCCGAAAAATGTACTTAAGTCCAAGTACCAAGTACTGCCCTTGTACTTAAGTACAAGTACAAGTACAAATTTCAAGTAGCTACTATTAATTTTTTAATCGGCTAAAAATAATATTGTAACTGCTCTAATGTGTTCTCTGCCTTTTTAATCCCTATGCAATGCATGGTTTTTCATGATTTCTACAGTATTACAGTATTATTAAAGGGATCCCAGGTAAAAGAATTAAGCCAATTTTAATCTAATCCTCAATAAGGCATGCGCCGTAAAGTTTTTTTCACTAATTCAACGTTAGATTAAAAATAAAACATTCATTTCAATAAAAGAAATTTTTCTTGGAAAAATGGCAAATTTATTGAAGTTTTTAAAAATATATAGAAACTTAATAAATTTTACCATTTTCGGTTAAATTTTCGAATTTTTCCTTATATATACACCCCACTAAAGTTTGCATGGACGTTTTCGCCGAGTTTATGGGTTCATTTCGGGTATATTTTCTTGAACTAATGAACTGATTTTGATATCTATACTGAACTAAAATTTCAATCCCCACTGGGGATTGAAATTTTAGTTCAGTATAGTTACAAAATAAACTTACGTTTTTGAGTTTCTTTTGCAGTTCTCGTAATTTGTTGGCTTTAACACTCAACAGGATAAATTTAATATTGACATACCTGGTTCACAATTTTATATAGCCTAATATCGGCTTAATTATTGCCATTGATTAAGTTATTCTTTAATCGAGGTTTCGGTTCCTAACTTCGCGCAAATGCCAATGCATTTCAGAGATTCTTTTCTCTTTTTCTTACAAGCAACAGCGTAGGATGCCCTCTATGTAGCGCTTTATTTGAAAAATTCAATGATCAACAGCTGGCGCAGATAAAATTGAGGTTAGAAAATAGCGCTTGTTAAAGCGCGCAACGCACGGTGAAGAAAAATGACCTCAAAGTGAGCGGTAAATTTAAAGTGTTTATTTAAACACCAAGGACTCCGTATAAAACATGCTGGTACTCAATTGACGACTAGATAATTTCCAATTATGCATGTATGGTTTTAAAAATCGATTAGAGATAAGAAAAAAATTATTATTTACGTTTTATACCTCCAGCGCTAATTTAAGATAAGGTTTGATACCGTAGGAATGTACCGAATGTTTATTATTTTACCTGTAACTATAAAAGATCTTTTTGGGTGGATCAAAATGTAAAAATATAAATATATATAGCCTACAGTAAATACGGAATGGCAGATTTATCTAATGTAAGCAATAAAATAATCGGTTTTGTTTAAATAATCAAAGCTGTCAAGCTTTTCTGTTACTTTATAAATTAAATTAAAAATGAGTAAAACATTAAATAAAACTGTTATTTGAATTTCTGTTTTATCTGAACGAAGACTAAATGGTATTAACTTATCCCATTATCCGAGTTATAGCCTAAATGTTTAATGTGAGATTTCTCCATATTTCTATTAATTTATAATTTAAACACTATACTTCATTCTAATCTAAATTTGAGTTTATAATTGTGAGTTCATTTGAACTAACTCGTAAGTTATGTACAAATAAACTTAATAGGCACGAATAAACTTAAATCTATCAGTTGACGAAAATGGTTAATACTAACTTAGTAATAAATGAAACGTTCATAAATAAAAGCAAACAAAATTCATTTACGTCAACTTACCCTCAGACGTTTTGTTGTCCCGCAATTCCGATTTGCTGGATGATTCCGACAGTGTTCGCAACTTCCGTCGCTCTTCGTATTTGCGCATGCTCTCTAGTTGCGCAGCACTTAAGACAACTTCCTCTTCGGGCGTCGCATTCGTGAAACATTCGTACTTGCGAAGTCGCTGAAGTTTTCCGAGGGGTTGCGATTCTAGGATAGGGGGCGATGATTCTTCTTCTTCACCCTCTTCGACCCAAGACTCTATTTTGCGACATCGCTGAGCCTGACTAGCGATAAGCTTGCGTCGCTCGTCTTCCAAACTAACTACACTTTCGGACGAAGCGCTTTCTTTCACTTCCGTCTCATTTCCTATTTCGCATTCTAACTCGGCACTCAACTCGCACTCGACATCTTGGACTTCCTCAGGGTCGTTAGACTCGTCCCTCGGGAACTCTTCCATCGGAGAATCAGTGTCGCTTTCGTCACAAGTCCGGACCAAACAATACGTCACAATGCTTTCGTCAGTTTCTTCTTGTTTTATTTCGGTACTTTCGTTGATTACGATTGAAGGAATGCGAGCGCTATCACCGAATGACGTTACGATTTGCAATATTTTAGGATCGATTAAAACGGCGATCGATTCTTTCTTATCGTTTGATTCGCTCTCTTCTAAACTGTCGTTACCGTTGTCTTCTTCGAGACTATCGTGTTCCACGTCCGGGTCCGGTCCTTCGTCGAGACTACTCGTATCTTCGTCGCATATTTTATCGACCTCAATGCTATTATTTCGCGAATTATCGGGAACTATAATTGGATGAAGTACTGTACTGTCTCCGGCTGAGGCGTCGCCCCCCAAAAGACCTCCGGTCAAAGTTTTCAAACACGACTTTTTATTCTTCTTTCCCTTTTCCGAACTAGCCGATATTTCGCCTTCCGCTGTTATCGTTTCGTCGTGCTGAATTTCGATGTTCAGGTCCGTACCTCCTTGTTTGGAACCCGAAGTCTTCGAATCATAATCTACCTGAACAGTCGATCTTTGACGGACCGTTGGAACAGGTGCGGGCTCGGGTTCGGGTTCGTTACGGGGTGAAGAAGGAGGACTACGAGGAGGACTACGAGGGGGAGACTGTTGCTTTTTCGTTACCTGTACCTCATTTGCACCGGTACCCCCTTCGGGCATAGCGACATTAATTTCGGTCCCGTCTAATTCCTTAAGTTTCGACTTCAATTTGACGTCTGCAATTGTGAAGAAACCTTCGAGAGATTTTCGCTTTTCGGGATCTAGGGCCTGTTCGGTATCGGACATTGTCAATTTAATATCAGCAACCTCATTCGAGTAGTCTCTTTTCGGGGGAGGTGGAGCCGCTATTACAACCTTCTTTTTTTCGGGAGGCGGAGGGCTGGGGGGCCTTTGTTCCCCTGTGCCCATGGGCATAGCAACATTTATTTCGGTCCCGTCTAATTCCTTAAGTTTCGACTTCAAATTGACATCGGCGATGGTGTAAAATCCCTCCAGGGACTTTCGTTTTTCGGGATCTAGGGCCTGTTCGGTATCGGACATTGTCAATTTAATATCAGCAACCTCATTCGAATAGTCCCTTTTCGGGGAAGGTGGAGCGACTATTACAACCTTCTTTTTTTCGGGAGGCGGAGGGCTGGGGGGCCTTTGTTCCCCTGTGCCCATTGGCATCGCGACGTTAACTTCCGTGCCATCGAGGTCTCGAAGTCTAGACTTCATGGTGACGTCAGCTACTGTGTAAAATCCTTCGAGCGATTTACGTTTTTCGGGATCTAGGGCTTGTTCTGTATCGGACATGGTCAGTTTGACAACAGGGACAGCTGATTCATCTTCTTCGGGCTCATCTGGCTCCTCCGCCTCGTATTCATCCCCTTCATATCCCGTGTTGTCGCCTGCGTAAATATCTTGCGTCACTTCTACGTTCGTGCTTTCGCCGCTACTCTGGACAGTCAGGGACGATTTTGACCGATAAACGGCATTTTGTCCCTCGCCGCTGTAACTGACTTTGAGTTTTTCGTTCTCACCTCCATCCGTTGTTACCGTTCCGTCCGCATTTATGTTGACCGTAAATTCCGTCGTTTGGACTTCCATCGGAGCTGAATCGTCCGAATAATCGATCGTAATTTCGGTAATGTTTGAAACTTCGCCGCTTGACTTTCTAGAAGGTGGTTTGGGTTTAGGAGGGGGCGGAGCCTCAACGGGTTTGGGAGGTGGGGGAGGGGGTGAAGCTGGTGCGTTGTCCCGAATTTCAATAATCGCAGGGTTCTTGCTCATAACTTGTAGAGCGAACCCAGGATCGTTTAAATCGTACTTGTTGGATGTGATTGGTCCGTCAAAATCATTTTTTTCCTCCTTAACTTTAGGGGGAATTTTTTGCGAACCCCCGCTACCACTTCGCACTTGTAGTGCGAATCCAGGATCGTTTAAATCGTACTTGCCGGATGTTATCGGTCCGTCAAAATCATTTTTTTCTTCCTTAACTGTAGGGGGAATTCTTTGCGAACCCCCGCTACCACTCCGAGATACCCCTAAGGCAACGTCGGCGTCTTCAAAGGAAGCTCTCAAGGAGGCTCTCTTCTCGCTTTCGTCTTGCGAGGCGCTGGCTTCTAGGGCGATCGTCTTCGTTTCATCTTTGCCCGAAAAACTCACCGCTTTCTTTCCGCCCTTATCTTGGCCGGCTCTAGTTCGAAGCAAACATTCAGGTTCATTTTGTAGCCTGTCGATGCTAAACGTTTCGCTAACTACGACTGAGGAAGATTGGGGAATTATGTGTTCATCCTTAATTGAAATGTCTGTTTCCTCCGAAAATTCGGATTTTACCGAATTTTCGGGTTCCGGTGGAGATTGGGGTTGCTCCTCTTGGCCGTTTATACTTTCCTCATCGACCTTTTTTTCGCTTTGAATCAATTCACCAGAGACAGTCTCGGTTTGTTTCGTTTGAAGAATAGCTATGGGCGTTCCTTGTGCTTTGTCGGCCCTACTCGACATATTTGCATCGGTCAAAGTCGATTTTTCTTCATTCTGTGGTTCTTCGAGTTTGACTTTTTCGGTAGAAGTTGAGATTTCTTTGTTTTCGGGCCTATTTTGATCGTTAAAGTTTCCCTCGGTCAGGGTTCCCTTCTCCTTGCATTGTTCGGGATCAATCAGATCGCCATGTTCGACGATTTGAGATGAGTTTACTTCATTCGAAGATGTGCCATTTTCATTGTTTAATCTCTCCTCTGTAGATGTCTCCGCATTCTTTAACAAGTCCGAAATTGGCCCCGATGCTTCATCCAAAGCCGGTATCTGAAATAAAAGATAAAATAAAGACTATTAAACAAACTGCTGTCTTTTTTTAACACATTACATTGACAGTATGTATGTACGTAGGTATAAGTTATATAGAACAAGGCATCTAAAGCCCCATCGATGTAGTTGGGGATTTTAGAATGAGAAAATTCCTAAAACTACAGCCAGTGTAATACCCTTTTGTTCTCTGTACATTTAAGACCTCTTTAAGAGGGATCGAACCCTTGCAGACAAAATTAGTCCACCCTTTTGAGTCGATGTTTAATGTCAATATATAGCAGAAATACGGACCTCGGTTTTTAACTTGTGCACCGGAAAGAGACCCCACTTTTAAGAATTTCCACACCAAGAAATTCTTACCAGAGTACTATAGGCAGTATTCGCTCGGTCTACTTTTTCGTATATTTAAAGTTTTAACGACAATACGAAAAAAAAAGATCAACAACCTAAAAAAAAAAGCATAAAACACAGCTTAAAATGTATGCCATAAATATGCCCATAATAAATACTTTAAAAATGTGTAAATTATGTATGAAAATGTTAAATTATTAAAGACTAACCTACAAACACAGATTAGTTATAATCACCATATAAATTTTACGTAAACGACCAAAACACTAGCCTCGTTTTTCGATTACGTTTGACTGTTAATTAGTGAATTTTAAAACGTAAAATGAGAGGCGTGATCCTCTTAACGTGGGTGGTACGAAAATCGCCTCCAGGGGGTTAAGGGGACGTTTCGTGAAGTTATAATCGAAAGATTCACTTCCGAGTCGGTTCAAAACCGTCTAATTCTAATAAGGTAGACACGAACTGGGAGGAGTTGGTAGAAAAATCAAAATGGATCATAATCTTGAATGAAGAGACCTTTTTTTACATTTTCGTTTTAATTCACGCTGGGTTCATCAAAATATTTTATCTATGGGCGGATTCGTATGTCATTAAAAATAATCAGGTCGTAATTCTGATTTATTTTACTAAGTTAGTTTTTTTTTAAGCCATACGAAATCAGTACGTTAACTTGTCGTCTATTTCGTCTATTCGTAAACCTACGTAAAACGTAAAATGTTAAGAGTCCATCGAAATTGCAGTAAAGTAAGTTATTTAAATAATGTCGCACGCCGACATACAAAGAATACCGCTATCGCCTGATTTGTTTATAGTTTGTATATTCGATCCCTATAAATTAAACTTGTACGAGTACTAACTAAGAAAATCACAGACTACGTAAAAATATTCCTTTTCTTAATATCTTAATTTCTTGTATAGCCTAGTAACTTTAATTACTTTCGTAAACTGATAATCCGTATCGTACTATACGAGTATACCGAGATGCTGTAAAATACTCGTATGGCACAAGATTAAGTTTTAATTTATTTTAATTTAAGACAAAGAGGTCTTAACATTACGACGGAGTGAAATTTGAATAATAACCGAGGTATATGACCAAACGGGCATCTAATCCATCATTGAGTTACAGTAAGGATTTTTAACCAACCTAAACAGTAAACACCCTTTCCTTTTTGTGCCTGCAAGGTTACTATCCTTTCCTTGCAGAGAGCAAGGAGATATACGCACTGGGTCTCAGTTATAGTCGGCAACTCGGCATACCCTAAATTTTAAACCCTCGTCCTAAAATATAGGCTCACTGCTCTATATAGGAATTTTCTATAAGGTCCTTGACAGTATTTCGTAGAGCCTCTGGTCTTGGAATTTTCTTAGGTTGTTCGCCTTTGTGTTTCTTGGAAAAAATCTGAACTTTTACTCGATAGACCTCATATACATATAATCGAAATAAAAGATGTTTTTATACAGTACAGGAAATTGGATTAAAAGCAAATTGACAACATGTTAACTTTATTAAAAATCCCATCTTATACAATTTACTAAACCAAAATAATTAAGAAGTTATGTTTCGCTTGGGAAGGTTGCTATACAAAAATCCCATTCATATGTAGCCTAACTTATACACCAATATTACGTATTTTCACCTTAGAACCACGATTCAACAGCGCATGAAATGGAGTGTTTTGACAAGTGTAACAATAGCAAACAATTACTCGTATTAAAACCATTAGATCTTTTTTCTAGTGATAAGATCGCGTAAGAGTAAAATGTTACTTTATATCCTTAAGGTTTTTCTTTAATATGGCATCCAACAATGTCAAGTACAGCGGGTAGTACCACGCATCACACAAATCGGAATATTAAGATCCAGTCATTCAGAACGTCGAATTGGTAATGAGACTGAAAGGGTTGATCGACAGAGGATGAGATTTCTTTGTCGCTATTGACCATCTTTGATACATTTTGCAGCGGGTAGCCTTCTCGTGGTTTCCAATTTCCCAGGAAGCAGTCAGGAAGTTTGTTCTTATAAAATCCAGAAAACCAAATGTGGTTATCTTAAACAATATCGAAAGTTAATTAATATACCTTACGTTTCCAGAGAAATTGATCTTGGCTTCATTATTTTATTACGAAGGGTGAAAGGGATAAAACTGTACGGTATTTGTCAGCAAAATTTATATATAGAGGTTTAGTGCATTACAAAAGTTTTTTTTTTCTATCTACACAAAACTCCGTATACTCGGTATAAAATTATTTGGTAAAACGAAAGAAAATATAATTTTTCTTAATTTCTGTAATCGTAAATTGCCTTGATAAAGCGGGCAGGAACAGCTGGGTATATTTTAAAGAAAAAATAAGTAAGCCTACACGGTTGGGGACAACCCAATTTTAGAGGTGACAACACATATTTTAGAGGGAAGGTTAAGCAAAAAAAAAACATCTGTACTTAGGCCTAAGTAATACTGGTATTCATGCATGTAAGCAGGAATGCAAGTAAGTTATGCAAAATGTAGACATACTCGTCAGTACGTTGAAAAATAATGCGAAAATAATTTGATATACCTATTGTTGTTGTTTAGACAAATTGTTTTTACATTGAAAACTATGCTCATGTACATTCAATTATTTTAACCAAGTCAATTAGACAATAACAGAATCCAAATTGATTAATTCTACTTGACCCCAATAAATTTATAATAAAGCAATAAGGTTTCATGCAGTAGCATCTGTATGTCCTAATAAAAATAAATCCCCATAACAACCGGGGTTAACCTTTCAACCGCATAATCATTTGTACTATGAATAATTATTAGGTCAAGAGGTAATGTGGCTTTTATTTTCATCATATTTTTTGCCACTTTGGTTTTAAACTCTACAGGTGATTAAATTAATGCGTACGAATGATTATTTTAAACTACTACACGTAATAAAGTCATTCATCAACGAATTCTACGTTTAAGAACCATATGCGTACGGTAAGAAAACCTCTGTTTACAGTTTTAAAGGTTAACCTAAGAAACTGAAATTTAAGGAATTAATAAGGACATCACGTACAGTCACTTTTTATTATCATTATTCACATTTATATATAGTTGACAGTCTTTTTATAGAAGTTCTCTACTAAAATCACTTTTTCCTTAGTTCAATAACCGAAGAACTTCTACTTAAAATAGAAACATCTGAGAAACATTTACAAGGCTTAATAATTGTCAAAGTTGTGTATGGGAATTTTTTCCAAAGTCTAAATTTAGAGGATAGAAGGTAAATTTAAGTTAACTTATAAGTACCGTTTAACTTATGAAAGGATATCTCATCCATTAGGAAATAAGATTTTTTCAATACTTCCCCTGCCTCACGCTACTATGGTTCTTAATAAATCGCCTGTTAACTCGAGTAAAGAATGAATTTAATATAGATTGATATCGTGGATTAGATAATACTGGCAGCAGCTAGGTACAATCTATAAGCATCAAAGCTATTGATGGAGCATCTTTTAATTTCAAGGTCATTGGCACGAAGAAGTGAAAAGAAAGATGTTGCAAGTTCATTATTACATCAGTCACTAAATATATTTAACAAATTATAAGGTAAGAGTGTGGGATGACTGCCGTTTAAACGCCGATGAGGAAATACTTTTTCAGACCGATTCGAGTGCACCATTCTGAATTCTTATGTATTTTACTCACGTCAGAGTTAAAATATTCTTTAAATCGATTACCTTAAAATTAGACTATTATTTTTTTAATTAAAATTAATCTTCCTATAAAAAAAATAAATAAATAGGGCCTACAAATAAAAATAAAATATAAAATAATTCTTCTCATAAAAATAATTTATGATTTGAATTAAAATCATTTGATTTATTTAAATCATTTAATTTTTTTAAATTAAAATAAATCTTGCGATAAAAGTAATAAAAATATATAGCCTATAAATACAAATAAAAATGTAAAATAAAATAATTATTACCATAATACCGGGGTAAGTTAATTATCTACAGTAAATAAATATTTTGAATAAAAATAATTTTATTTATTTAAATCTTTCAATGTATTTACGGTAAATTTAAATAAATCTGAAAAAAAAAATTAAATACAAATAAAAATAAAATAGGCTAATTCTTCCGATAAAAAATGTTTGAATTGAATAAAAAATCATGTGATTAAAATTACACCTATTATTTGTTTTAAATAAAAATACAATTTTTGCAAAAAAATACAATTTATTTTTCTTAATTTAAAACAATGAATATGATATTTATGTAATATGTATGATGTAAAAAGTTTAGCATTTATCATCACATTAATATTAATAATAAAATAAATAAAAAAAAAATTGGCAAAATATAAATTAATCAATTATCGTAAATATTTTTCTCAAACCGGGCCCTGTTTTTAAAAAAAATTATATCCATTATTTTTAATGAAAATAGTATTTTTCTCTTTATACAGAAATAACTGCTGTGGTTGTTGAATTTCCTTTTACTTTCAATTCCTGCTTTTCTATCTCTAATTGCCAAAAAAAACATTAGAAATGCATTTGGTTAAATGTATTTCTATGAATACGATTGTAAGTTATTAAGTTATAACCGATTATAAGTTATAATGGTTCGTAATTAAGCATTAATATGCAAATTAAAAACATTTAACTGCGTTAAACAAACCGTTTAAAAGTCATTGCCATCATTGTAAATATTTCTTATTAATTAATTAATAAAAGCTTTGCTGATTTATTATCTGATAACAATCTTACATAATCAGATTTATCATCTTTATTATTTTGTTATATACTGTAAAATAAAAAATGCAAGTTCTCGCTATATCCGAGTCTTTGAAATATTTAACAATCCGTAAAAACTGCATAAAATATATTTATAATTCGTTAATAAAATGCTCGTATGATTTCACAATCAGTGCATGACCATCTTTAAAATATTAATCAACCGCTTGCAAGCTGTAAAAAGCTTTCAAACCAAGCTTCAAACTCTATTTCGAAGGTGCTCAAGAAACGGACCTAACGCGTGTTTTTTTATGAAACAACGGGTTTAGTGGAGCATGCGATGATAGCATGTATGTATTTAAAATTAACGATCTTTTTAAATATTTATTACACATCTTTTTACGAGAAATATTTTGGGATATTTGCTCACGCTTTGTATACAAGCATAATAAGGAAGAAACACAATGTTCTACATGATTTATTTTAATAGGTAATCAATCAAACTTTAAGTGGCTGTGGATACTTTAAATCTTGCACCTGTTTCAACTCAACCCAGCCCAGTCCTTATTATTCTAGTATTCAGCCTATTAATTACCTAGCCGATGTCCGTAATTTTATGAAAATCTGACGAGATTTTAGTTTAAATAAAAATGATACAGTTAGGTTATTGACGAAATTTGGAGATGGTACAGGTTAAGTTGAGTAATATAACTTATTTGAGTAATATAACTTATTTGTGCGCAACCATAGTAACTTATATAATACTCCGTAACTTCATATACGATCTCCCGAATTTGTCGATGACCTATAATAAAAATAATAATAATTTTAAAACAGTAGTATAATCAGAAGGGTCATAGGAAAAAATTAATTTTCTGAAGTCTTAATTATTTTAATGGAATTTTCCTAGCAGCCTGAACTAATGACTCTCTACCTTAACGTAAGTCTATTTTACTACCTTAACTTAAGTCTCTAGGCTAAACATTGATGCCAGGGTATGAACTATTTCACCGTCTTTCTCTTATATTCCCTTGTGGGATCTTTAACGTACAGTACAGGGGATTCTCTTACTTTTCTCATTCTAAAAGTTGTACAGACTTCATGCAGTACTGGGATTTGAACCCGGCATTCTTATAGGCTCTTCCGCGTCTGTCGAGTACACTGATCACTAGTCCATCGGCGCCCGCATATTTATTTATATATACCAAGATTTACATATATACAGCTAAGAATAACATACTACAAAAACATATCCATACAATACAAACTCAACATTTCTTTGTCAACATAAAGCACGTATCGCAATTTTTTCAGGACTCGCAGAAGAATGAACCTGTTATATACTCATGCTCTATTCAATAAAATATAATATACGGTATAAATAATATTGTTAAAAAAAACCTATAACATACCATTATTATGGGAGAGATCAATGCATCGTAAATTTTCGAGATTAAGTCACGACGCAACGGCTAAATAAAAAGCAAGAACTTTCTTTACAAACTTGTAACACGAATGCAAAGAATGGAACATTAAAGTCAATTAGATCTCATTATAGAATTGCGACCAGAAATAAGTTTTAACATCAGCATTTTTTATTGAAGCTATGTCTCTCTTCTTTAAAGTTTATAAAGAAATTTTTACTCTAATTATAAAACACCACACCTGCAATTATAATTACGCAGATAAAGATAAATCTCGATTTCTACTTAGTGTTTGAGCTTTCACTTGAAACGAATATATTCTGCACTAAAGAGATTCTATCGATATAGTGTGTGATATGGTTGATGAATTCACAAGATATTCAGTAAAAACATACAATAAAATGGGTTAAAAACAATCAAATTAAAATGGAGAAAGCCTCTAATTCGATAGGCTATTCGCCATTGAGTACATCGTCATTGAAAGCGCTGCATCTTTAGTTGGAAAAATATTGAAAATGAGTTACGGAGTATTTTCGTAACCCTTGAACAAAATTATTATTATTATATGGACATAATTATTTGCGCTTATAAATCTTCCCTACTCTGAGAGTACAAACGTTCCTATTATATGGCTTTCCCACTGTTTTCTTTAATACCTGGTCTTTCGTGGAAAACTAAAGTGTTTTACTGATGTTGGATATTGTCTCTATCGAGCCATGTTGACGA
>JAQGBM010000359.1:0-14576 GCA_034698405.1 Symphylella vulgaris | reverse complement strand
TTTTTAAAATCCGCTCAAAATCAACCCACTTTGCAATTTTTTCCCAAAGTTTATCGATTAATAAAAAAAATATCGATGCAAATTTCAAAAAATGAAAACCGATCGGCCCTCGATTAATATCTTCTTTATCTCTGTAAAATTTCATGATTGTAGCATTATTTTGCCGTTATTTCACTGGAGATGCCAGCTTTTTGGTCCTTTTTCAAAAATTCTCTATGGGAAACACTGGGCCTTGAGTTTGTTTGTTGGTTTGACTTTATAAAATCGCGGCCTCGCGAAATTTTTCAGTTTTAGCAACCCCATTCTTTAATTTTCTGGCGGTAAGTTTAAACACAAGTACGGAAGAATGGACCATCCGGTATATATGCATATAATATATCAAGCCTAATAACGTATACTGTATATCCACACTTTTGCAATAGGAGGGGGCAAACTTCTTAGATGAGGCCATAAGGGCATCATATTTTCCAGCTGACCATTTTTGGCGATTTTTATAAAAAGTGCAAATTGAAATAAAGAAGAAAAAAGTGTTATAAAATTTGGAATTATAAGCTAATTTACAGCAGAGTATAATATTTACAGAATTTTGCAATAAAAAACTTCGTAGAGCATCTTATTAATAGGGTTACTAATATTTCATAAAACTTCCCAGTTCTTTCAGTATAGGCTTATATAATCGAATAAACATGCATATATAAATTAGACATTATTAAGGTATATAAAATTTATTCGACGTTTGAATTTTCGTACGACAGTATTACACAGCAGTGAGGCAGTATACCCTGGTATATTATATAGACTGGAGTTAGCTTAACACAAAATGACCCCGAAAAGACATAATTAAAAGTCTGGCTCTATCATTCCGGGGTTCCTCTTAATGTTCCAGTAATCATCACAGCAGAGCAGAGATTGCCTTCTATCTCGCTTCTTTCTCCGAATTGATTCTCAAGCTCTTTATTATTGTCTTTGAAATAAATAATGAGTGTAAGGGGGAAGATATAGAGGTGTATAGCAGCAGTATAAGCGGTATTTGAAGGCCCATTGGTCGTAAAGTTTAATTAGGTAATGAGTTGAGGCCATGTTTTCTGTTAAAGAGAAACTCGATTATACCGTGATATAGAGAGAGAAGGAGAAAAAAAAGGGTTTCCTTGGCAAGTGTTTCTACCGCTTGTTGCTCTTTTAATCGTCTTCTTTCCCCCAACGATCCCGCAAGCGGACGATTTAGATGCATTTCTATAAAAGATGGTCCGATGCTATTCAAGTGCTCCAGTTGAAGCAAATAAAAGGACAATATAAAATTACCATTAACCAAACTTATAGACAGAATCCTATATATCCGACCAAGTGTTTAATCTCTTTTTCTCGATGCGACGAAAAAGAGTCGTTATACCGTAAATAGAGTATCCTAGATAGACATATATCCCAAACTTAGAATATTATAGGGAAAATGACATTAAGTATAACCATGATGTATAAATTCCCACTCTCGACTCGCTTTCGCGCTATTCCTACGATGATTAGAGGTGCATCGTAATTGGTATAACCATGTTCTTATATTAGGAATGTATTTGAATAAAAAATTCCTTGATCGGTGACTCTAATTCAAATGAGAGCTGAACTGTTTGAAGTCTGAGACAACATAACTTGATTGCAAGTGAATGATAATCATATTTTGCAATAATATACGGGGTATGATTGGACGTGATATTTTGCAACAATCGTATGTGAAAAATGAAATTTACGTCTAAAAGTTGATGTGCAAATGGTGAGATCAAGTTAGGTTGTTTCGGACGTTGTTAGTCTTAATTATGTTAAAGCATTATTTTTATAGGGCCCCCAGTAGCCAGACCGTTTTGAGGTAAACTCCTTAAGGGAGTCAGCTAGCTATCTGACCACGGGAGGCGAAAATTTATTTTAGCATGTAAGTTAAGGCTCTTTTTTTTTTACTTTTCGTACAGACTATTTATTCAGTTTGATGCAGGCCCCTTTTCTGGCGAGAGGCCCTAGGCAGCTAGCCCAAGTTGTCCGTGACTAAATCCAGTTCTGATTGTTCTTAGATATTTTGCATATTTCTATATGATTATTCTGTAGGCTGTAAGCGAGTGCAAGCCATTCTGATTCGTATGTTCCATACATTTTAAAAGGAATAACATATTTGCATGTAAAATTGCATATTTTAAGTTATTGTTTACTTAAATTAAGCTTTAATAGTCAATTTTCAAATTTAACTCATTAGCCTATAAATATACCTCTAGAATCAGATTGAACGGTATCATAAGTCTGATATTATAGTGATATAAAAAAATGAAAAATAAAACAGTAGCCTATGAAAAAGAGGAAGGAAAAAAATATGTATTATTAACAAAATCCTTTTGTGTCGAGATACATGGTATGGAGAATAAGAAATAGCAGGGTATCATCATCATAAGAAAACCAAACAGTACTATCTCGTATTATGTTATTATGATACACGATCAGTGTGATGTTACTGACAACTCTCCTTCTTCTTCTTCTTTGGCCGTCATTGGAACTTGTTCGTACGGAACAATGCAGGCGGGGGGGCTCACCCGTAATAAATCTCGTTAGTTGACGCAGGAGAAGGAAACGGAAGGCTATGCGAGGTGTCGACGAGATAATTTCATTGTAAAACAAATCCGACCGCCTTGTTAACTCTGTTGCTGGTCCTCAAATGCTGCGAGTCCGGCATCAGTTTCATACAATCATAGCACCATACTCCCATGCAGATAGCACCAACAAAAGTCACACTTCCACTTCCTCCTGATTAAAATACTTTTTTACGCTAATTTATGATTGATATTCGATAGATTTATACTGATCGAGGAGCTGAGGTCATTGAGCTGCTTATGTGCTGGTTCCATATCCTTCCTTTCTTATTTTTAAGGGCTATTTAAAATTTTAATTGAAACAAAATGTGTAAACCCATCACTTTTAAAATTATTCAGCTTTAAAATGAAGTGTCGTATACATAAAATTCCTAATTTCCTAGCATCTAACAGTTGTAGTTTATATGAGAAAACAAGTAATTCCAGTGTAAGCTTATATTAGCCATTTTGCCTCAAAAATGTCCTATGTTCTCGTCAAAATTACTATAAATACATTACCCTGATCGATTGCAGTTGATACTGTATTTCTTACAAATTTCTCTGATTCAACTATATAGGCTAATCATGCGCTGCTTCACAGCCGAATCTAAGTGAAAAATCACCATGAATCACAATAAACAAATCTGTACCTTTCTTACATTTACTCGAGTCCAGGAACGGTATCTGGCCCAGCTATGACGTCATTACCTTTGATAATCAATTCACCTTATAATGTCATCATTATCATTCTCGTGTTAAATTAACACGCGCACAACATGCGCCTGAAAATATTAGGTAAATTGTTTATCACCCTATGGTATTTTTTTTGACGTCATATCATAACTGGGCCAGATACCGTATTGCCCCCCAGGAACTGCATTCGTAAAGCTTTTTTGCTTAGTTTATTTTAGCAATGAACCTGACCCTAAGCTAAACCTGACTAAGCTAATCACACAAAAATTTTGTTACGGACTTACGGTATTTTGTTTTATGCGAAAACTAATTTGCGCAAATACATTAACCTTTCAAAATGTTTAATCAAATCAAATCTTATTCTAAATTTCAAAGGGTCGTAAAAGCCCTCCTAAATATAACAGATGCTCATAATATTCAGAAACAATTTTATTGTACAACTTATATACTCTGAATCAAAATGTTAAGGGCTCTGAAACTTTAATAATAAAATAACTATAAACGGCCGGATTAAATTAAAAACAAACATAAAAGTTAACTTCCCCTTAAGCCATATATTTCTGGAATAATAGTTTGAAATATACTTAACCTAATTATATTATTTTCCCCATTTCTTCTACGTATAATATACAGTACCCCGCCTATATACAGTATTATAATATAACCATGCTAGCTGCCCTAACCAGTCTAATAATGACGCTGGACATGATGCACAGCAACCATTTTGATCAATACTTTTGCTGAAAATAGCCTACGATTTTTTTTTCCAAATTGTTGAAAACGTTAAACCAATTTTCTTATTCAAATTTACTTTTAAAACTGTTTAAAAAAATCACATTTAAAATTTTATTAATTTTGCATAAATAAAATTTTAAAATGTGATATTTTTTAAAATAGGAATGTATTTTATATTTTTAAAGTTACAACGTTTAATAATAAACAGTTGTTAAAAGATGGTGCGTTGCTTGGGAGAGAAGAAGACGAGTGTTTCACTAACGCTAACTATAGCGCCGCCCCCGCCCGTGCCTGTATATACCTACATCATAATCGAACTTGATAAAGACCGGCAGAGAAGCTTCGGTCGTCTGTCCATAGGTGGCAGCACCGAATGGATAAAAGTATAAGTTTTTGCCAAATGAGACGAGCAATGAACTCTTATCAGGCCCGGCCGTCATAAAAACCAAGTCATCAATGACATTTATACTTTCACTCGATCCCCGCGAGAAGCATACCGTTTTAACAAACCGTCTTTTTACCTCTTGTTGCCCATTATTATCCCCCTATTCTTCCTTCTTTTGCTGGGCCGCGTCATATATGATAAAAGCTTCGAATAAATGTTCCAAAAAAGAAATAAGGGCCATATCTTTCCTCCCAAGCTGCTGCTTCTTCTTCTTCTTCAAAAAAATGCGCCTAGCATAAACATGTCTGAATACAAAATACATTCGAAAACATCCGAATTTCTACTGCACTATATAAATTGCGGTACAGACTACAGAACCTTAGACCAACTACTTTTAACATCATGTGGTATTCCGAATTAAATAGCACTGTAAACTAACATTATAAGGGCTCGAACCACGATTGCACCGGGGACTTGGAGGTTTTCTTTTTTTTTTTTTCTTTTTTAAGTGAAAATGATACAACTGTAAATTTTGTATGTAGGGTAAACTACTGTAACAGGTCCTATTATTGGCATCCGCCGGTTATTGGCAATTAACCCATGGGGTTCTTGTATTTTTGTTGGTTATGATGAAAGTGCCAATTACTAGGGAGTGCCAACAACTGAGATTTTAATAACTTTTGTGTTTGTTTTACTATAACATCTTAAAATAATATCAATTTGAAAATCAATTTGAAACCGATTTTAAGAAAGCTTAATGTCTGTTCTAAAATCTGGTGATAATATGCTTTTTTTTTTAAAGCTGCAACATACTGTATATTGCATGGGAAAATGAAACATCTACCTAAGTCCTTAAAGTTAAAGTGCCAATAACTGGGTGTTTACCCTAACTTATTTTGCCAAACGTCCCAATTTTAACATCCCAAAATTAGTCACACTAACACCTGATTCCATCAAGGGTGATTACTGATTATGTGGTAATAATCAATGGTTTAGTAAATGCCTTATTCTAAATTTTGGGTAACGTTCAAATGGTAAAAATCTACGCAAGTGCTGGTAGCACGTGATCAAGCTTTTTCATTTCAGCTAATCATCGATTACACTAATCACTGATGGTGGAATCGGGTGTAGGAATTACTGTAACTAATCCTATCTCGTCTAAACCTAAAGGTGTACTGATGATCCGTATTCTCGGTAGGCTAAATGTACTTCAACCAAATTATCGGAAATGCCCACTACGATAGTCGATCAGTGACCTTATAGTTGAAAGAACCAGGAAAAAGAAAGGAATTATGTAAATGTACTTTAACCTAATCATCGGTATTACGTCATTATCTCGTCAATTGCAGAATAAGAAATGCCCAACTACGATCAGTGACCTTAGTTGAAAGAACCAGGAAAAAGAAGAAAGAAATTATTTGTATACTTTAATGGCAGATATTTTCAGAGGTAAACATTGATTCATCGATAGAAAAATAAAATCTATAGATAATCTAAAAATAAATTTCACAATTTACGTAGGCTAATCAAAAGAAAAAGAAAAAAAACTGCATAGTTAGGTAAAGTATGTTAAACAAAAGTTTGGAATTGGAATGGGAGAAAATTCTTTCAATTATAATTAGACTCGCAGTAAATATAAAACTCGCCCGTTCCAAAAATAAATACGTAAACTCATTATACCTACTCAGAAGCATCCACTGATGCTTTCTCCATTTTCTTATCTACGAATTTTAAGTATATTGTATAATTAAAGTCAAATCTGAAAAGCAAAAACATTTTTACGAGGCTCTTTTAGAATTCAAAGTATTTTTACAATCTTCTAACTTTTAGACATAGAAGCCAAGTATTTTAAATGAGAATGCTGCACACATATGAATAGCAAAAGAGGGGAATTGATCCTGTATGTCTAAATCTCGAACAGATATACCCAATCTGCCTAAAATAGACGAGCAATCGGCAATAAGACACTCCTATCTCTAAAACTGTTTTACAAAATTACAACCAAGCAGAAAGGGAGATAAAAAAAAACACAAAATAAGACATATTTTGCTTATAGTCTATAATACGATCGGTTTGGTAGAAGTGTAGTTTAGTGTCCTACGCATATGTTTTAACATTGGAAAACATGTTTTAATATCGTTTTTAATATGTTTTAAAACTTTTTAATATTTGATATGTTAAAAACCATGTCAAAACATGATTAACAATGTTTTCTAATACACGTCCTTGGTTTTACAATGTTAAAACTTAAAACATATTGGAAAAATTTCATAGGACACTGAACTACACTTCAACCCTCAGTCTTCTCTAAAAAATAAGAAAAAATTATTCCAGCCATCCCCCCGAATAACACAGAAATGCGTTAGCAACTACAAAATAAAGTATAAATTCGAATCTAATCTGCCTAAAATAGCTTCACAATCGGCAAAGACACTATCTCTCGTTTTACCACCAGAACAGAGAGGGGGGATATAAAACAAGAAGTAGATCGCTTAGCCTAATACTCTCCTCTAAAAAAATAAGAAAAATTATTCCAGCCATCCCCCGAATAACACAGAAACGCGTTAGCGACTACAAAATAAAGTATAAATTCGAAAGAAAAGAAGAAAGATAGAGCGTAAACAAATTGGTCCTAGCTTGAAAATAAATTCGTCCTGTCCAATAAATTGATCTTTTCCTTTAGATCTAGGAGAATTACTCGACAATTGTCAGTCACACAAGCAAAAAAAAATGGAGGGATGGAATGATTTCAAAGAAGAAGAAAGAAAAAAAAAAAGACTAAAGAGGAGAGAAAGAACATGGAGGAAGGAAATAATTTTAGTATGCAGGCAGCACAGATTCGAAGCTTAAGCATTGAAGTTTTAGGAGACTTGAATACAAAAAAGATTTGGTGGGGGGTGGTCGGGGTTTTTAAAAAAAATTGTATGTAGGTGAAGCAAGCAACTTATATCAGAGGGGTTGTTGGGGGAGGGATAAAGAAATTGTAAATGCTGCTGTAGTGATGTATGTTATCGAGTAAATTCGACATGTATATCCAACAGCAAAAGTACCATATAAATCTACATGGACCCTTTTCATTTTTAACAACTTAATGATTGCGGTTTATACAACCCCATACTAAATTACGCAAGTGAAGCGTAGACAAACTGAGCCGAATGCATTTGTCAGCCGCCTGGTCTCTGCGTAAATATTGCCTGTATGTATGTATACAAAAATAAATAATAGATCTTTACCAGTTCCGGAATAATAATATTTTAAAATTTAAAAATAGATTTCGTCGAAACAGATAAATAAACTAGATTCCGGATACTGCGCAGCGTTCCAAACTAACTTATCCCAAGAAGGAAGAAAAATGGCGGTGCAAGTTTAATAAACATGACTAACTTATTTAAAAGTTAAATATATAAATTAAATTAAATTATGTTAGACAATTATAATTGAAATTGTTCATAACCGGGATTTTCTCAATTTATTAATATGAGATAATTTGAAAATTGAAATTGTTCACAAAGGATTTTCTAAAGTTCTTATCATTTCAGTGGCAAGAAGCGAGAAAGACAAGAGGCGAGAAGACATCGTCTGCACGAGACGGGAGTCAAGTGGATGACCATTAAATGTCTGCTACTATTCTACTTGTCTCCTATCTCTTGTAGACGTTAATGTCTCTCGTTTCCTGTAAAGTTTCTCCCAAACTTTTTTGTAGACAGTTTAGGAGAAATTTTAATAAAACACGTAAACTTTGGTTCAATGCGCAGCGACGAGGAAATGTTTTACAAATTGAAAACTTGATTTACTATAATTAAAAACTGATGGGGTGTGCATGTTATTAACATGTAATTGCTTAACAAAATCCATCTCTGTTGCTCCTTAATATGTCCTCATGTTTTCAATGCAATACTAATAACAAGTAAATAATATCCCAAATAGTTCTTCTAATAAACAATTATATCATAACTTACGACACTTTAGTCGATTTATGGCACATTAGTGTCAAAAAGACAACGGCATTATTTACTTATAGCCGTGACACGTTATAGTATCAAAGCGAAGACAAAACTGTCACGACATAATGGAGGATAAATAAGTGTTTACCGTTATTTGTTTATATTACGATGATGTATTTATACATCTATAAACACTTGCATTATCGTAACAAAAACACACGAAAGGCACTTTTTTATTTATAATAAAATAAGGTGGTTCAAGCTGATTTACCTGATCCATTGCTCTTCTTCCACTTCTCCATCGAATTTGGCACACTTAACTGGTAGGCATCAAACTTTTATCTGAAAAAAAAGAAAAATACCAAATTATTTTCAGACCTAACAGCTGAGAACCAATTGTTTAACTGCAAATTGGTCTCCTCTCCCAATAAATTTGTTGGTCCTCATTCTGAGGAACAGATTTTTGTAATGAACCAGCTCTCTGGAACAATAACCAAACAACGACTTGGGGGAGGATGCCCCCTATACCCTGATGTGTATGATTCATTCAAGCAGATTCAAGCCACCTTATAGGCTATGGCTATATGTTAACCTAAATTAGGAGGGCGTTTGAATTTCGTTTGAAGATATTTTTGAACATAGCCTACTTATTCGGGGTGTACGGTAGTCAGTAGGCCGAATGTATAGGCGGCCGAACCGTCAGTATGCCGAAACGACAGTTGACCGGCCTAATGAATGGGTGATATCCCTTCTACCAATTAATTTTCGGCCTACAACTGTCCTTTCGGATTTCTGGCGAGAATTATTGTATTTCTCCCATTTTCGGCCTATACTGACGGTTCGGTCGCCTATACATTCGGCCTACTGACTACACCCCACTTATTCATGAGAATAATAAACAAAACAACGCCTTTTCTTCTTCATTTTTTCTTCGAAAAATGTGGCTTTATTATGTACACATACAGAAGAATCCGGAGAAAAAAAAATTGAGATAGAAAAAGAAAGAGAAATAGTGACCTGTCTCTGACCCAATCCATATTCTGTTCATACATAGTACGAATAATGCTCTAGCTGCCTGAGATGCGACTAATGGAGGATCGTATTATAAAAACTGACAATACATGATGAGAAATGCACATGTAAGCAATGCGCCACAGCAGCATGGAGATGATGATGATGTGAGGCACCACTCTCTCAATTGAATATCTCCGGGGTTCCATTTTCTATACACCGGAAAATTCTTTTATCTGGCCATGTTGTTGTATATTCTCGTATGATGGCAGGCCTCATCTTCCGTAATAAGATTCCATATTCATCCCATACCATATCCCCTTTTTTTTCTCTTTGGACGTATATGATGATTTTTTTTCATCTTATTACATGTTGTATGAAGTCGTTGTATAACAAGAAAATACCAATCTTATTTCACGTTATATCCCAAAGAAGGGAAAAAAAGTCAATAAAATTTAGACTGCTGCTCATATTTATATTGAAGGGATGGCATATAATAATATAATCTGAAATGCTGGACCAAAGAATGTATATAAGGTCGTATGTTACTAACATAATACAGGACTGCTGAATGGATCATTTTGTTAAAGTATATACCTTTAGTTATTATATGGTGGTGCCCTTATGCACCATAACATTTACTTTACAGTATTATACAGAATGTCCCAAAAGCATTTGACATATTACAGGTATAAGTTACCGATATGTACGAACGTAGTTTCAAAGAGTCAAAGATGATAAAGTTACGTTATCTCTTAAAAAGGAAAGTCGTCCAAAATTTGGACACTTCTTGGAATCGAACCCAGGACCCTTTATCGCAATTGATTTAACAATATAAATGATGAATAGCCTATACTATTCCGTATAGTTTTAAAATAAAATTGATTTACACTTTTGGTAAAAAATTTGAATTTTTTTGTTTGTTTCAAATTATTAAAAAAGCCTTCTCCTGACTAACCAGATCATAACAACAAAACAAAAATCTTCCTCATTCTCCCAGGGTGAGATTAATGGCCTAGTGGTCTTACGAGTTCCTGTTCACTATCATGCATTCATTATACTTTATACGATATAGGCTATATCACTCATCCCACCCTATATAGACTAAAGCCATATACCCTTAATATGTCCTTATAACCTGTTCTAAAAGCATTGTTTCCTAGCATAGTACTGTACATTAATTATTGTTATTGGTCAAATACAATTTCCCAGCTATTACTCCTTCATTTACAAATTTATATAGTCTTGGCTGCCTAGCAGTACACTCCTGTTAATTATATAGCATTGCTTTGATGCTTTGATCTAACTATATTATACCCCTCACTCCTAAATTCATATACACTTGGCTTCCTAGCAGTACAATCTTATTTGTAAATGAATTTTCAAACCTGGACACCCTGTATTCATCTAATAAATACTCAACCTACATAAAAAGAAATCAATAACATTTAATATACCTTGCGAATATCTTTTCGTATAAGATAGAACTTTTTTTCAAAGGTTCGGATCTAATGTCACTAATAATTTATACCGTATGTACACTCAATATGATCAAATGGCAGGGCCTTCATAAAAAAACATTCTCAGTCCAGCATCAGCAATGTTTCCTTATATTATCGTAAGAGGTAAATAGAGGAATGTTTATATACTTTGTCAGGCAAAATAAAACCATCTCTTTGCTATAAAATGAGATAAATTCTGGGGGGCTTCTTTTTTATATTGGTTTCAATAAATTTACGTCAGACAATTTGGAATAGGAACCTTATAAAGCAAATGTCAGTGCGTTATTTCAACATAACACTAATGCCTAATAAATACATCAAACATTGGGGCAGAATTCAAACATTTTAAAAAGTTGGATCTCATAAAGTTGTTTTTATACATATAGCAAATACCAGAAATGGAGTCATCCATTTCTGCAAATACCCGTACTGTATATTCGTATACAATAATGTGTCGATCAGCACATTAAGGAGTGCATAATTATCATATATTTCTTTTATTTTAATGAATTGAACACTAATTATGAAAATATTACGAAGAGAAAGCCAATCGTAATTAGTTTCCAGAATGTATTATGGTGGAACTATTTTTCCAGCGGACTTATCACTATGCGCTAACATGTATGCGCAGTTGTTTTTAGCCTACTTTATTTTTAGCAGAAATCGTGCTTTAGGGCTCTGTTTTCCTTTTAAAAATGATATTTTTCCTATTAAAATTCGACTGTCTATAATATTTCCGTCAGGGAAAGCCACTAGTTATTAATTTCCAGAATGTATTATGGTGGAACTAGGCCTATTTTTCCAGCGGACTCTGCGCAAACATGTATGCGCAGATGTTTAAACTTCGTTTTTAGCATAATAATAGATGCGATTGCTTTAGGGCTAACGTTTCCTTTTAAAAATGATATTTTTCCTATTAAAATTCGAATAGACAGGACACTATAATATTTCCGTCAGTATTTATATCCGGTGCAAAAGTATAAAAATGTTTTCTTCAAAAATATTGCAAATGATGATCGAAAAAGAAGAAGAAGAAGAAAAATACTTGGATACATTATAACTTAGTACCTTATCATGCATTCGGAGCAGAAACCGGAATGAATAAAAGTTTTTCGAAAAAGGATTTATAGGAATTTTTGCACATTATAGGCTCTTCTATCCACGTTGACGTGTAAATCCATGATCCGTGTACAATTTGAAATATTGAGAGTGCTCGGTGGTTTTCATTTTTTTTTTTACAAAATATATATGATAGAGGGGGCTCTTTGATCCCACGGATTGCATTAGATATTCCTTCCAGGTGAATGGAGAGAATTTATATATGGGTCCCGGGCTTATAAACTTGATGTATGAGGCGCGGCTGCAGTGTTGCTTCTAAAAATGCATGCATAACATAAGCGATTTGCGATCAATCAAAGTCTTCGATCTGCGCTCTTTAAAAAGATCGACTAAAGAAATATTGCATGTGCAAGGGCAAGCTGTTTTAGTAAATCGCCCGTTAGAAGATATAAGTATATTGGCAGGAGTGTATCAAGGAGTGCAGCAAATACTCCAGAAAAATGATTCCGAAATCCATGCGAGCTTTCCTAAATCACCGCTATATGGGAATTCGTGGCGCTGCGCTGCAAGGGAGCTAGTGCGCTGCGATTTCATCCCCCTCCCCCAATCCACTATTTAGGCCTTGGAAATGTAAGTTAAAATGCTCAAAATATGACTTGCAGCGTTGCCAGATGAAACATTTTCGTCGCCCCCTGCTTTTCCCCAAATTTTTGGCTTGTGCATCCCCCCCGGTAATTTTCTTCTAACTTTAGAACGGAAGGGCAGTCGAATATACGGAAGGCACAACACTGAGTTTCGCTCTCTTATCACGAGAGGGAGCCACTGAAAAGGAGTGTGGTACCCATAAGAATGTAGAGCACACATATTGTTGTTTTGGGATATTATTTTACGTGTCTTTCCATCTTTATAGATGCTATACGAGTATAACACGGAGTATTTTACAGCGCGAAGATGGGGTCTTTAACGTGCGGATAAACACCACACCAGCACGGGTATGACGGTATGAACAGAGTCCTTCTCTTTCCGTTGTAGGCCTATACATAGCAAGAGCAATGCTTTAGAACTCGGCAAATTCTTGTCCCAGCCGATGAGGCTCGAACCCGGATCCCTATGGCACCCCAAGCCGACGCGCTACCGACTTGGCTATGCTCGGCTCCCTAGAGCACACTTCTGTGGTGGTTCAGATCACGATTTGCCCCGTAGTCTTAAATATAAAGCGCCCTCGGACGGAATGAAAGTGAGTTGGGAGAATTTTGGGAACATCGCTTTGAACACAGAGTCTATGGGGAGTATAACTCACTCCTTGATGCACTCCTGGTATATAGGTAATATGTATAAGCCTTGCCATACATTATGATAAGGTGTCGTTATGGGATGTATTTACGATTCAGCATATGAATCACTCTGGAATTCTTCTAAGGAGAAAGTTCGGCATCAAGAGGAAATATATATATCTCCCCTCTCTTTCTCTATAATATTTTTGCCATTCTATCAGTATACGATATAGTATTTTTATGCTATGTGCCGGAGATTGTGCCGATAAAGCAATATATTAACATCTCATAATGTATGAGAATGAGTGGCTGTTGGAGCTTTTGAACTATTATCGTTCATAGCCTATTTTGAAAATAAGGGAAAAAGTCTGAGAGCTAGAGTTTCTATAATTTTTCCAATTTCCATTTTAATGCAACTGATGGCTAGCTGCCCAATTCGGCCGTGCTATGGACGCTGTTTATATGCGGATTGATATATTGCCTATATAAAACTGCTGCAAGTTAAAGTGCCCTGTTTATCATACCATGTATAACCCCGAAAATGGCCAGTACACTTTGCTGAATAAGTTTATAATATATATACGGAGAATATAATATATGGGCCCTATAGGCTATAAAGTATAATATTCTAAAAAAAAACAAATAATATAAATTTGTGAAAACTTCTGTAATAGTACACAAGGGAATCGTAGCCCAAGGTATATATTAATCATATTTATTCACAAAACAGTATTATTTTTATCTATACAGAGTATAGACCCCAGGTAATGGGGTGAATTTTGAGATGATTGTATAGAGGGATGGGAACAACCATAAGTTTGTCACTGGAAAAAATTGGACCCAAAAAATTTAATTTTTTAAAAGTTAGTTTCATGTCAAATTTTGATAATTGTATCATCACAAAATAATGTAAATAGCCTAGCCTAATGTTTTATGTCAACATAATCCTCAGCCAGTTGGTGAAAAAACTGAAGGAGCGCCGACCAATCACTGAAACTTCCAGAGTGATGATTTTGCACGACAATGCGAGTTCACACAAAACCAAGCAAGTTACTGCCTATCTAAGCAACAACAAATTTTCTGTCCTTGCACATCCACCCTACTCACCTGACTTGGCTCCTTGCGACTTTTGGTTGTTTCCTGCTGTGAAGAAACAAATCGCTGGGAAGCCATTTTCGCGGGTCCAAGATCTGGCGAAAGCTGTAAATTCAGCTCTTGCGACTATACTCCCGGAAAACTATCGTGGAGCCCTTCAGAAGTGGCTGGAAAGACTACATGTAAGTGCCTGAATTCAAGGGGAGAGTACTTTGAAGGAATGTGAAGAACTAGAGTTGATTTGGACTAAAGGAAATAAAATGGCAGGCCAGGTG
>JAQGBM010000358.1:0-14579 GCA_034698405.1 Symphylella vulgaris | reverse complement strand
TATAAAAATAATAACAATATAAAAAAATATTTTTAGCGTTATATTATATGTTTATTATTTATTATTTTTTTATATTTTATTATTTTTTATATATTATTTTATATTAATTTTATTATTTTTTATTTTTTTATATTTTACTATTTTTGATATTTTCTTATTTTTTATATTTTATAATTATTTTTTTATAATTTATAAGTTTTTATATTTATGATTTTTTTTTTAAATATATAAATAGGCCTACGGGCTATTTTATAATATAATTTCCTGCGCTGGAGTCAAAGTGAACACATTCAGCCTCAGGTGACTGTACAGTCAATTGTACCAGGGTTCGGAACCCGAACCGGAACCCTTAAAAACCGTTATTTTTTTTTGGAACAGACACCGGAACCGAAATAAATAAGGGTTCTGAACCCTGAATTGTACAAATAATATCTTTTCTTCTAGGGAGTACGGTACAATGCCACCCGATAGAGCCTTTTACCCCTTCAGCAATCAAAAAAAATTCTAATAAATTCACATAAATTTGGGATTTGGACCTGCACACACATTAACTTGGCAGGTTGGGATTATTGGGCATGGGAACTTGGGGCATTGGGAACTTGGCATGGTTGGGATGGGAGAAGAATGCACGGGGAAAGACAACCACCGCTCAAGCCTGGCGAAAATAAAGTTTGTGTGTGGTATTAAAATAAACTTAAATTATGATAATTAAAACTTCTTGTGAACGGGTAAGTTGTTGCATAATTATTTAATTGCACATTTACCAATTATAAAAAAATCAAGCTTTCCTTTCAATACACCGTAGCCCCTTCACAGCATGGTGTAATAAAGACTAATATCTGCCATTGCCTATTATACTCACACATGGTAGGCTACAGCAACGGGTGTTTGATGCCATAATAGGCTACAAGGGACAGCATGGTAGAGATGGAACACCCATAGATCCTTATGTACTTATGAGAAAATAATGTAATATATCCCTTTTCGACATAAGGTCGAGACGAAGTTTTATTTTTTTAATATTATTTTTATAACAACAGAATAACATAAGATTGGAAATTACAAACCTGTCTGAAAATAACAAAAAAGAAAAACTTCCCTAGGTAGTTCAATCATCACCCATCGGGCGTGATTGGACGCCAATTATCATGGCTGCTTGCCTCCCCGAAAAAAAGAAAATATCAAAAAATAACGTCTGACAGGGCCGGTCCGAATTACGGGTGTAAATTACAGGGAACGCGGGATTCCGTCCGCACGTCATTAGACGTCAAACAGACCTGAACTGATAGACGAGGGAGGTAAGAAGAAGGGGCGAAAAAAATGGCAAGCGGCACCTCGCGGTTGTGTTTTGTCACGCGCATCAAACTTGAAAATTGACCGTAATTAACACTCTTGTTTTCCCCGGGATTACCTTTATTTTTTATGTTACTTATATATAAAAGGGAATTTGGAGCGATAAAAAGAATAAAATCGCTAACCTATAATTTGTTAGTTATACGCACTAGGGGTGGGTAAATATTATTTTTTATATTAACTAGGTTACTTCACAAGTTATTAACTTAGCCTATATACTTGCAGCAGTAACTGTTGCAGGTTTAATTTTATTTTTATGTAAAACAATATAAGTTAAGGCCTACTATACCTTGTTATCGAAAGTTTACAAGAAGGTTAGGCCCAGAAGCAGAACCGAAAATTTTAGGGAACACATTAATTAAACTGAAGCTATAAAACTAACGAGGGTGTTACCCACCGAATTGGCTAAAATTTTAGGATTGTGTACTTGTACTGATGTGTATCAACTCTATCTCACTTTTTGTGAATGGGCCGCCCTGGTTTTGAAAAATTTTGTATATAATGTTAGAAATTATGGTCATTTTTTCTGATTATTTTCCCATGGGTCGGGACCCACGACCCATTACTGATCCAGTTTATTGCTTAAACATTATTTTTTGCAATAATACATGTTTAGTGAACCCGAGGTAAATTTCCTATTCTGAAATTTTGAAAATTTTTGAAATTTTTATGGTTTGCAATCATGATTTTCCATGTTAATTTACATAGGAAAAATACGCTTTCGAAACGGAAAAAATGATTTTTCCAAATTTTTCAAAACCAGGGGCCCATTCACAAAAAGTGAGATAGAGGTATTGGTACACATCATTATCAGTCTTTAACTGTTAATAATGTAAGTAAAATATATGAATAATTCAATGGTTTATATAGGCTAGTAGTTGTTAATGAAAATAAGGTAACATTCGAATATACGACTCGCATAGAAAAATTCTTACGAGTTATTTCAGCCTGGATTTAAACCGCTATTGTTTTAAGTTAGGTTGATTTTCAGACTTCAGAGGCAATAAGAAATAAGATACCAATACGATCAACATTGCACAACAGGAGAAACATTTTCGAGAACTACACTGAACTTCTATCATGTTTCTATCAATTTTTCTCGTATCCTTGCATCTTCTATGGTGGGAATATTGAAGAAGTAGCCTACAGGATTTGAATCCCAGCGGGTAACTTTGGCTACCACCTCGTAGGCTATGATTGGGATTTTTTTCTACCTTCTTTATAACATACTAGCAAATAATTATTATTGACGAAAATTACCTAGTTTACAGCAAAATATAATTATATTATGAAGGCGAAAATTTGGAGAAAAAAAGGTGTAAAAATATGGGGAAAATAACGTCGATTATAAAACGATTTATTGTTAATATAATTTGACAAGAAAAGAATAAAAAAAATTGTACTGTTTTACACCTGTACGTGTCGGAGTTTTGCCGCAAGGTGTAGCGCGTGGTGGTGCTGACAGGAACCAGACCACCGTATTATCGTCAGGTGCTCGCGTAGCTCGGTAATAACTGAATGATTAGCGGTTGTCAGACGAGAATTCCTACGTTTGACGAGTTCAGAATTAAAAAAATATATATCGATTATTATTATATGAAGGAGAAAAAAATTTCATAACTTTTTAGAGAGCTCTTGTAATAATAATTTCGTGTAAAGATATATTTACCTGGAGCTGTTTATTGGATCTGCACGTAATGTGTATTATATGATACCATCATGACGTACGATAGTCTCTGATTCTGATCGAGCAAAACTTGTAATTATTATAATATTGAACACGTAATTTTCGAATAGTAACAAAGAAATATATCTGTCTTATTTGGTACTACTTTTTCTTTTAATGCATACTGTACGTAAACATTGGGATTTTTTATGTACGTACCAAGATACGTACAAGCATACGTACGCTAGCGGCTATACTGTATGTGCCTATAGTATAGCACAGTCAATAAATATATTTTGCACACGCTGTAACAGTCTACGAGTTTCTACCGGGATTTGAACCATTTCAAGTTGAGATTTAAGGTGGAACCCAGAAACAGAAAACAGAACTAAGCTTATACAAGAGGATCTCACTTACGTCATTTTTGAGAAGATTAAGAATTTCGGTTTACTGCACTATCGTAGAAAAGTTTTTTCAACTAGAATGTTCGCAGAATGGATTATAGCAACTCGGAAACTTGCAAATCGGAAAATCGCATCTCTGAATTTTACAACTCGGTACGTCTATTCACAAGATGGCGTCTAAAAACCCTCGGTAGCCCGATTTTTCCGAAAAAGTAGACCGGTCCCTGCATAACATATCCAAATTTCAGCTTCCTACGAGTACGGGAAGTGCCAGAAATCGAATTTATAAAATTTAAACTTCCGCCATCTTGGTCGCCATCTTGAATTTTCGGTCGACCGATTTTTTCCCGAAAAAGTAGACATATCCAAATTTCAGCTTTCTACGACAAAGGCAAGTTCATTAAATCGATTAATATCCTAAATTAGCAGTACTTGCGTACCTGATCATTTTCCCACCCTCGTTAAAATTTCACATTGCATTAGCAAATTTAGCATGCATGTGAAATAAAAATGAGTTGCAAACTTCCCAGTTGTAAAATTCCTAGTTGCAAAATTAATTTCGTGTGTCCAAGTTGTAAACATTAGAGTTGCAAATATACCATTATGCGAATATAATTTCTGTTAAAATCAAATTGCGTTGCGAATTTCTAAAGTTGCGAAAAAAAAAGATTCGCGAACATACTTTCTGCGAATACCATTTTGGGGCATAGCCTACGTATGGTGCTTATACACGATGCATAATATTCTGTTTCTGCATAGACCTGCACGTGCGGGATTGGTACATACACATCACATGCTGCCCATTCACCAATCCCGCGCTTGCAGGTTCATGCAGAAACAGAAAATTACCGGGTATGCGATATCTTTTGTCAGAATCCGCCATTACGTCTACGAAAAAAAAGCTCTAAGTGAGATTTTAAAATAATGTAAAGTATTTTACCATGTAAACATATTATGGTGTTACAGCATGAAATAAAAAGATATTTAATGCGGTCATTTCTATGAATCACACGTCCAAATCCGTTCAGCGGTTACAAAGATACAATTATTTTAAGAGTTTTTTTAGCATACGTAATGGCTGAAACTGACTAAAATCGCTTCTCAAAAGATATCGTGTATGTGCGCCAATATATACCAGATGCGAAAAACTTTTCTGCGATAGTGCAGTAAACCAGAATTTCCACGTCCACTATTATGTTATTTCGTTTTTGAATTAATATTCGGAGTATGTTAGAAAAAGCTCGAAATGTTTTATCATAAGACCCAGCTGTTAATAATCCTTTAAAACAGGGTTCTAAAACTCCGTTAAAGAACTTTATTTGTCATAAAAATTAATCCAATCTCAATCTTGGTTAATCCGTCAATCCGAGTCTTTCTGTATAGGGTGGGCCGATAGGCCTACAAACTGTACGTCAACTGTACGGGGGCTCTCACGCAAAGCTGTAGCGAACAGCATGTTTTAAATTTGATAGTTTCTCGCAGTAACTACTGGTTTGGCAGTCTCTTTTGAATTTATGCCAAGGAGTTATTTTTCTGTCCTTGCAATTTATAATTTAGAAAATTACGAAACCATTGATTGAAAACTTACCCTCATGCACCAAGAATATCGACATTTTTGCAAAAAAAAAAAAAGACAAAAAGACGGATGACATTATTATTGAATAACAAATATGGATTCCAACAATCCATGTCGATTTCTCGGAAGAAATAAATTGACTGCCTCAACACTTATCGAAATACTTCGACCGCTTCGACATGGCCAAATTCTTGTGAGAAGTATTTAATTTTCGAAATTACAAACCATTATACGTTCCTGTTTCCAAAATACTTTGAACAGCTGGAATTATTCAACGCATTCTTCTGACTGTGGAGAACAACTCGCCGAAATTACGTAAAACGGCCCAAGAATTAGATAATAAAAATTTGGGTGAAAGCAGGGTTATCAGTCAATTACGACAAACTTTAAACGTTTGCTGTATCTTTGGTTCGTTCAGAAGCAAAAACTTTTTTTTCCCCTCTGTTGCAGTTGGTGTAATTTTTGTATTGCTACTTGTATTATATTCATCTCCAAGAGTAATATACGAGTAACTTAGCTGTTTTTCTTGGAGATAAATAAATACGATTACCGTAAGCATACAAAATTAGAGAGGAAAAAATAGTTTTGATTATCAACAAACCTATAAAAAATGTTATGCTTTCTTCATCAGGATTGTTATTTGCAAAATTACTCGAAGTGCAATTTTGACGAATAGGAGTAAGTATTGAGATCCAGAATCGACTTCCTAAATCCCATAAATCCTTCTTGCTTTTTTATCCTAAAAATTCCCAGTCTAATTCCCTAGCTGTCATATTTTTTTGTGTGTGTTTGAAGCCAAAATTCGTGATTCAATCGTAAACTAACCTCTTAATTAATAATTATAACCTGTTATTAAAAAATCTACGATTTGGGATTTCTCTGTTAGAAAGTGTAGCTATCTTTTCATTAGGAAAAAAAAGTAAAAGAATAAACAAACCGTACCAGTATGCAATTTTGAGAGAATTAAATATTTCAAAAAATTTTAGGTTATTAAAAAAATCAGGTGCACCTTTGTGCAATAAAAAAGTAATAAACGGCCCGACTGCCGGCTTCGTAATGTTCTCGTACATTATTGTCCAACACGAAGCAATCATATGGATACACAGATTTCAGATCCAATACGAAACATTTTTCTCTCTCTTTATTTTTCTCCTGTCTTGTTAAACCATATTATTTCAAGCGCTGTTTTAAACATGTGGGAAGCCTTGAAAAGCTACAGCACTGTGTATGTAGTATTTCCACTAATAAGAACATTGTAGTAGAGCGGGAAAATCAAATCCTTCTGAATTTTCTAACCTTAGCAAGGCTGTTTTGTAAGTTGTAACCAATCTATCCAACTAAAAATAATTCTCTACAGAGCATACTGCATCTCAAAAGTTATTAATTAATACTAGGACTAAAAATAAGGTTGTATTTACTTATTTTTATTTGAAAAAAGTCTGAATAGAGAGGTTTAATCTCCATAATATTATTATTCCATTCAATATTAAGTTACCGTATTATATTTACAATATTTTAAACATAAATATAACTTATAGTACATATATTATTTATGTACACATTACTTTTTATAGAGTTAAATCTATTATTTTATAACACATTTAAGTGATTTTTGTTTCTTTTTTGTTTAATAGGCTGCTGTGGACTGTGGAGTAAAGTTATACCATCATTCCTTGTACGAAACCAAATAAAATATCAAATATCAATCCAGTGCAATTATTATTTAGCTCAAAATTCAGTTCCATTCATTTTGATAGTCTGAAGTTCTTCAAAATTAAAAATACATATTTCTTTAAAATACAGTATTACTGTGACTTTTGTTGTGGCAGTATTTTGAAATCGGTTAAAATTTATTGTTAATTTTCCCGTGTTTAACCTGAAAATAAAATAAAACAATGAACAAGGAAATCTGAAAAAAAGTAAGTTACATAAATTAAAGTTACTTCTAAAAATTAACAATAAGCAGCATTATTTTTTATAATATTTGTTTTAATAAAAAAGAATGCTGTTTATTGTTAATTTTTAGAAGTAACTTTAATCTACATAGGCGGACGAAGGGGTCATTACATCAAGTACATAAATATTTTAAAAATGTTTATTTTATACGGAGTAATTAATTTTTTATTTTCATTTAAACATTATTTAAATCGAGTTATTAATTATTTTTTTAAAAGATTTCATTCATTTAAGGAGATTTGATCATGAATAGAAAGTATCAAGAAAATTATGAATTTTTTTTTCCATGATAGAGTAATATTTTGAGAATTCCGGTTGAAATCCGGAGATTTCCGGACGAAAATCCGGAGATTTTAAGTTCCGAAGTTGCATAGACTATTCGCGCTTCCATAGAAACCTATACAAACTTCTGGGGCTTATAATTATTATTATATCTCCAGAATTTCTTAGGTGACCTGACATTTTTAAAACGGTAATCTCATCAGAAGGGTTTACTCTATTATATTTTTTTAAAAATAACAACTTTCTTGATACTTTTTAACATGGTTTTTCCTACGGTATACCAGCGGGTCTTAAAGTATCAATACTGTATCCAAAAGATTTAAATGCTTACCTAATTATTATTTGAGCCTTTGCGTAACATTTGCCAAAGCAACTGCAAAGGCCTGGATTGCTGTAAACGGATATTGAAAGTCCAGGGTGTAGGCATTGCCATCAATGCGACCAAATTGCATTACCTTGAAAATAAAATTTAAAAAAAATTTAGTGCAAGTAAATGATATGAAAAAGATTTTTATACGATCCTACCTGTTTTCCCTTGAATTCGATCTGAAAGTTTTTGGCCGATTCCTGAGTAACTCTGCCTCCAAAATCGAGTTGGTAAACCTGGCTATTTTCGTTCCATAGTGGCGCTTTATTGTGCATTACTAAATCGTGGTGGTGGCGGTGACGTCGGGGCGTTTCGGAATTATGACGTCCCTTTTTCAACTGAAATTAAGACGTATGAAATCTATTTTAGTTATTCTAAACAGTTCCAAAAAAAAAAATCCGACCTATTTACTAGGGAACCAAATCCGGAAAATTTTCTGGGAAATTCGATCTTAATTTTTAGGAAAATTTCCCAAAGAAATGAGTTCTAACGCGGAAAAAATTTTAAATAACCCGGAAAATTTTGAGAATATTAATAAAAATTACCTGATAAAAATTTATTTAACCAGCTTCATTAATATTCACAATAATGTGACCCACAGTATAATTGAACATTTTAATAGGCCCCTAATAAAAAATTTCAAGTAATTTTTAAAATTTCCATCATTTTTGGAAAATTTTCAGATTTTTTTTTCAAAATTCAGAGATATATTTCATGGTTTTCCAATTTTTAATTCAATTTCCCAATTTTCAAATTTCCAGGAAATTTTACCGGGGTAGCCTATTTCCCGGGAAATTTGGAACATCTACTAATTATTATTTACCTTTCTTTGAATATGTGATTTTTGGAATGTTTCTAGATCCCTGTACGGTCTGTTTCCGGCCATCGCCTCGTCTCCGCTCGCAACCGTATCATCGTCCGAACTGTCTACGTATTTGGGTGCGTGCCTTCTGAGTCTATTCTGAAGCAGAGGACTATTGAGCAGCGTCTTTCTAAGCTGAGAAGACGTCGATCCTCTACTTCTCCTCACTTGAGTCGGCGTGGAGGGTTTGCTGCAACTGCTACTATTGTTATTGTTATTGTTGTTATTGTTCCGAGATGGAGACGAAGGCACGCTACTCCCCGATCTCCGGAAGAAGCGAGGCGAGGACACAGGAGACTGAGGCTGTTGAGGTCGAGGCGGAGGACTCGGTGGTTCCTCAACTCTTTTTCGAACGGTCTCTCTATTTGACGGTCCCACAACGTTATTATTGTTATTATTGCAGACGTTATTAGAAGAACGAGGCGGTCTACAAGGTGAAGAGTCGCGGCTTAATGTAATTACGTCCTTTACCGCGTTAGTTTCCGCTTCCGCAACGTATCTTGAAACGCGTGACGTCACTGGTGACGAACGACGCGGAGGCGGTTTTGGCGGAGAAGGTGGAGCGACCAATAACGGTTCTTCCTTTTTCGTCGGCGGAGGATCAGCTTCGTTCGATTGGCCCCCAGAAGATGAAGAATCAGAATCGAGACTTCGACTCTTTCCACACTGTTTCAACTTTGGGGGACGCTGGGATGGAGGAGACCCCGAATCAGAAGGCGTCCTAGTACCACAACCATTCGATAAGCCTAGTAATCCTCCTTCTTGATAAAGGAGGATAAGTCTCCGATGAGCATCTACAACGCGCAGGGATCCAGCTCGCGTCACCCCGGAAAGACCAGACCCATTCGTTCCATCGCTATTTAAGTGACTGACGCTACGACTCCGGTACTTGTTGAGAAGCCGGGATTGGTGAAAACATATGCGTTCATCGTCGTCATCATCGATAAACTTGAGATTTCGGGCTTTTTCGGCCCATCTGGCAACGTGTTCCACTATTCCGACCTCCTCGGAAGGCGGGGTATTGTTGGTGTTCCATTCTTCCGGCGGAGTTTCGACTTCTTGTTGGGATTTGTAGGAAGCGCCAGCAGCTAACGCCACTGCGCTCCCGATTTGAATAGCAGGCGAAGCCACCATATCGACGACGGGAAGCCAACTGGAACTAGAAGAAGAGGAAGAGCAACGGTGTTCTAGAAACGAAGACAAGAATTGCTCCGGTCCGACGGCGGCAAACTCGATGAGCGAGAATTCATCTCTCACCGAAGCTGCTCCTCCGTCCAGTCTGCTGATGCTGGGATGAGTAAGGGAAGAACGTCTACTATCTGGCGCGCTGCCCCCTCCTTCGTTGCTTAACAATAAAGGAGTTCGTTCGGCGAAAACGGAAAGACGCTGAGGTTTTGGTGTCATTGGTGCTATGGGCGCACTGTCCCTCGAAGGAGATTCTATTAGAAATTCTGCAAGAAATTAATTTTTTAGGATAAGACCCTAAATTTAATCTCGCAAATGATGAATAACTTACCTGGTTGCTCATCCTCGTCTTCAGTACAAGTACGAGTAGCTTCGTCCTCGGAGTAGCAAAGACCGTCCTTCAATTCCGTAATGATGAGGGTCATCTGACGAGGCTGCAGGTGTAATAAGCTAGTGCGATAAGTCACCTGTCCCAAGCAGAAAGGCAAGTGGGAAGCCACGCCATGCATCTTAAACTTTGTTCCCCAGATATTGGACGTCACTTCCACTAACCGTTCCGTCTGTAAATTACAAAATCGTAATTAGATGATCAGAGGCTAAAGGAAAATAATGTGGTTCATTCCTGGGCGAACTTTTGCTCAAAGGGTAGGCTACTTAGTTATTTTCCATGTTTAGGGGGGAGGGTCTTTTATTTGGGTTTACCCCAGAATCCCGACACCCACAATCCCGACTGCCAAAATCCCGACAACCCACAATCCCGAGAGTCCAGAATCCCGACAACCCATAATACCGACAGCCTAGAATCCCGACAGCCCAAAATCCCGACAGTCCAGAATCCCGACAGCCCAGAATCCCGACAGACCAAAATCCCGACAATCCAAAATCCCGACAGATGAAAATCCCGAATGCTGCTTGCAGCAATCAACATGTCGGGATTCTGGGTTGTCGGGATTTTGGGCTGTCGGGATTTTGGCAGTCGGGATTGTGGGTGTGGGGATTTTGGGGTAAACCCCCCTTTATTTACAGATTCAGAGAAAGATGTTCAAAGTTTGTTCGACAAGAGCAATTTCGTTGTATCGAAATGAAAAGCGAAGGATTAAGTTACTAACCTCTGGCAAAGTGTCTACGTAAGCCAGTTCATCCAGAATTCTCTGTTCTCCTTCCGTATGTTGCTGTTGCTGTTCTCGGAGTCTCTTTTGCAATTTTCGTCTTCTGTGAACCCGAGGTGAAGCGCAAACGTCTTCGTAATCCGTATCCGACATGTCGCTTAATCTCGTTCCTTCGGCCGCACCCTCTCCGTTAGTTGTTCCAGTTTGGGCCGCTTGAGGATCGTAAATTACAAACTCTGGTCTCAACTTACTCGTCCTCTTACCTTTAAGGAGGGGTACCAAACCACCCAAATATTCCAGATACAATGTATAGGTGGCACCACTGTTGAGGTTAAACTCGTCTTCGTGACGAATCATGGTACAGTGAAGTCTCGATTGTCCAGAAGGGGGACGACTGATAAATTCTCTCATGTGCTGGACCTGAGGAACGAAGGACCGTAGAGTCTGCGCAAATAGGGCCGCGATTAGAAGACGTAACCGTTGCGGAAGAGGTAGCGACTGAACGATGCTCTGTTGCGAAACCTGATGGCGAATTGCGAGGCGCGCCAGAAAGTGGAGAGACGCGATGCGACGGGTCACCCAACAGACGTGGAGTTGGGAACCAGTGGCGACAAAGACTCGTTTGTCATTGTGGCCCCAAGTGAGAGCCGAAACGGGGCTTTGGCCGGATGGAACGGAGACTGTGAATCTTAAATGACCAGTGGCCGTGTAAAATTTTAAAATGTTGGAACAACCTGTGGGTGATGATTCTTGGCTGTCGTAACCGGTTACCGCTAATATCTCGCCTGTATTTGACCATTCCATGAGCACATCTAAGCAATATAAATACAGAAATTAAGAAAGTTGCACCTTAAAAAGCACGTTTTAAAAATGAAAAGTCACATATCATATGAGCCGAAATCCGAAGAATAAAATGGTCTACGACTCTACTCGTACTGTAAACTTGAATGAATATTTGTGCTTTCATAATAAGTTAGTAATCCCAAAACTAAGTTTATTAACTAATCATAAGTTACTATATGATTCCTTGTTATTAATTTATAGTAATTTCCTACTCTGAGTTCCCTATGAGTGACATGTTATTTTTAAAAAAGAAATCTCATCAGAAGGGTAGCCTACTACTTCTGATATTATGAAAAACTAAAAAAAATTTTAATTTTCTTGATACTTTTTATAAATAGCATTTTAAAATTTGTATAAAGGGATTTTCTCATATGGATACACCTTGTTTTTCGCGATTTAACGTCCTTAAAGCACTCTCATTCAGTAATATTATGCCTACCATCGGCTAAATGTAGTTTATAAATAGATATACCGTATAACTACTTTCCTTTTGTTTCAATCTCTAAGCTATTGTACAAGCTAATTGATTTTATTTTTTAATAAAGCCTATAGAATTTCGCTTTAAGGCATTTTAAAAGTAATTCTTCTTTTCTTAAAACGAAGTTCATTGAATTAGAAACCCAATTTTAGCGAAAATATAAGTAACTTGTGTTGTGACACGCACAGCTGTAATTGATTTTTCTTTTAAATCAATTATTTCAGCTGTATCTCTGTTTTACCGCAGAGTGAATTTCGGTGACATTTAAGTTTAATTTAGTCTTAGCAACACGGGGCTTCAATCTATATTATAACTTATACATAGTATACTTATTATCCTGTTATTATTATACTATGTATTTTATAATGCGTAATTTACGAAAAAGAGCCGCTCTAATTACCTTTTAATCCGGTGACTAAAATAATTGGCGATATATCGTCGTAATTCTTCATTAAATATACTAATCCACTACGGAAGCAAACAGCAAGCACAAAATTCTTCTCCGACACTGAAACATTAATAAGAATTAATTTTAAATTATGCTATAATTAGATTTTAAACATTACGTTATAGCCGTAGTTCATTCCGAAAAACTTTCCCATATTAAGATCCGGTTTTGAAGCAATCCCCGAAACCCCATAAAAACCGTGACTTCGCATTATTTATAATATATCTCATCACTATCTGAAAGAGGTAGGCTACCCTAACTTAGTTCGTGCAACAATAGGACTAAAGCATGCTATCCTGCGAGTTATTCGTCAATAGTAGATTTTGCAGCTGGGTTTCACCTTGGACAAAGAAACCAATTAGTTTTCACAACTCCTGTATGAATGTGGACATATTGTATACCATAATATTTCGTCTTGAAAAGACCTTTTCGAATAACTTATACTGTATTTATAAAAACAAATAATGAGCTTACGAGGGGTGTTCAATAAGTTTTGAGGATGTTCAGGAGGTTTCAGGAGGTCCCCCACCCTGCTGACCTTGTTCGCTGGAGCAGGGTGTGGAGAATAGGCAGGGTGGGAGACCTCCTGAAATTCGCAGTTCTTCAATACAGCACGGTGTTTGATTTTTTGCAATTTTCTTGCAAATTTTTGTAATGTCCGACACACCTCACAAATCGCTTTACAAAAACCAAACCAGTACGAGTAACGACAGACCAATGCGATTTTGGGTATAAACTATCAAAGAGTGTCGCAATACAAAAAAATTGCAGTGGCCTATTACGGTTGCATCATACTTAAGCTCAAAACTTATTGAACACTCCTCGTATCTAAAATATTTTTTAATTTTATGCAGTGGCAGTGCAGTGAGTCAAAACGTTTTAGAGGTTACTATATTCGAATAGATCTTTTCAAGACAAACCTTTTGGTGTATCATTTTATATAATTATGTTCACAACTTCACATTAATTCTGGCTGGGGGTTACGAAACTTAACACCAAAATATTATAGGTCTACTCTTGACGAATTATAACCTTAAATTAAGTAGCTAACACTCGTAGAAGTTAGGTCCTAATCCTATATTGGTTCTATTTCAGTCCCTTCCCGGCACGGCCGTTTTTATAGATTACAGATTACAGCCTGGTATAACACTGGTACAGTACAGTACGAGTATAATGTTGTATAATTATGGAAAATACTTTATTTACTTACCAGATATATCGTCCGCCCCTCTGTCTTCCGATTCTTCCATTTTAAATTTTGGACAAGACCAAGACATGTTTTTGATTGCCTGGTCCTCTACCACAGACACTTGTCCTATCATGGCGCCGTGTACGTCCATCACAATTATTTGGCCGTCGGTGGTTCCAAACAAGACTTGCTTGTCGTCTGGAGTCCAAACCCCGCAGGCTATCGAGTTTTCCAGATTGAGCGAAGACGACCAATATCTTTGTCCGGCCACTGAACCAACCAGGACAAAGCCGTCCTGATAACAGATAAGGGCCATTCTACCATCGTGACTCCAGCTAAAATCGGTTACCTAAGGGGAATTTATTCAAAAATTGTAATTAATAATTGAACATTCAAAGTAAATATACCTATCCTCGTAATCTCGTATAACTTAAGAGTTAGTACGATAAGTTAACTCGTAAACTTGTATAGTACGATAAGTTAACTCGTAAACATCCAAAAGGCAGTTAATATACGGAGAAATAATCCAACCTTAAATAAGGGACTATAAATTGCTAGTGAAAACAGGCCTAAGATTTCTTAAAATTATACGAGTAATTTTATCATAAAGACCCCATCTTACCGGTAAGTAATCCATCTAATCTGATCTAATGTAATAACAACAGTAGCTAGGATTAAAAATTAATTAAGTGGGATTAATAATTTAATCTTCACTACCGGGGTACCGGTAACTGACATAAAGATTTTTTTAAACTTCATGTCGATTTATTTCTGTCCCTAGGCCTATTGGTTGTTTTCACGAGGAAAAGTTATCTGCGCATATCTCTTGGTAACTAGGCAACACGTAAATCAACAAGCCTT
>JAQGBM010000357.1:0-14599 GCA_034698405.1 Symphylella vulgaris | reverse complement strand
TAATTTCGTGAATAAATTTAACGGTGTGATTGCAATAAACCAATGAATACGTCTCCTTACTTTTTCCTCACCCCTTACCTTGTACGGAGTAGATTTCTATCAGGTACCGGTAGTAAAAATTCTCGTTAAAGTAGCCTATTGCCTTAAATGCTCAAGATAGTGGCCAATGTCAAAAGTATTAAAAAAAACCTACGTATCATAACAAGATACTAATAATAATAATAATAAGCAACAAGGTTTATTCGTTAATTAAAATATGTTTTAAAAAACTTGCTGCGCTGCCTTAAAAATATTTATTATCATTTATAGTTCAGCATTCCTAAAGTGTTGAAAAGTACAACACACTTCTAGCTGCCTTAATGGCATCATTTACGAGGTTTATCGTAATAAATTTAAAAAAAATACTGGTGGTGCTGGAGGTGGGATGGAATTTTTGGGGTCATCAGTGTTATAGCGAACTCGTAAAATAGTTTCATACCCAATGCTGGTGGTAAGTTACTGAGGCGGGGTTGCATTGTTTGTTTGTTACTTTGTTTATAATGGGACCTTGAAGGACCCGCTTATTTATTGGCCCCTTAGTAGAGGTCACTCAAGAAATAAGGGTTTGCTTTGTTTTCTTTACTTTTTTTTTTTTGCTTTGTCCATGCTTGGATACCATACAGTAGAGTCTATAAAAGTTATTGGATTTTGCCGCTATGTAGCCTATATACTGTACTAGCCTAGGTAGGCCTATATATAGTACTCTTGATATGTACTGGTAATTATAAAATGTTTGAATGTACGAACTCTTATACTCTTATAGCCTATATAGTAGACTTGTTTGTGGTTTGATTTTTTAACGTCGCGGTAAGGCGACAACGAAGGTCATAACCCGACGACGGAGTGAGATTTTAATTTTGCCTCAAGGACAGGATTTACAGACCTGTAACTTATGAGGGTTCTTTAATGTGCAGAGTGCAAAGGGGATCTACACCAGATCTCGGTTTAAACTCTCATCAGAAGGAGCCGCCACTTCGAGAATTTTTCTCAACCCGAAAATTCTTACCTGCCCCAGCCGGGGTTTGAATCCGCGGACATTCCGGATTCAGAGGCAAGCGCGCTAACTGCTGAACCACTGGGGCAGCAGGCTATATAGGCTACTGTGTTTTAACAATGGACTATAATACTGTACAAAATAAAATACTATTTCGTATTACTATTTTCTTTGAAAAGTCAGGGAAATTAGTTCAAAGAAAGCTTATTTTTTATATCAAAAAATTTTATAAATTTTGCGATTGAAGATAATTAAACCACAAAATTTTTAGGAAGTAAGTTACATGGTAAAAAATAACTACTTTTTCAGTAATATTATTGTTCGAAAAATAGCCTACAATTTTTTTGCATATTTTTAAAATAAATAAAAAATTAGGGAAAATATGAATTTTGACCGGAAAAATTGTTTTCTTAATTTTTTTGAGGTCTGGGAGAGTATAGGCTACGTAGGTACCGTAAAATAATATTTTTAAGTTTTATCAGTTTGAAATTTTATTTTTTTTACGATACAGGTCACGAGTGTTCACAAAAATAGATTTATATGTACATATTATTTTTCCAAACGATAATATGGTAATGTACCACGAATCCACGATAGAGTTTGAAAATTGTTTTATTCATACGACAAAGGCCGATAAGGAGGAGAATGAACTTGAAACAAGGCGTAGATTTTCTCTAATCGTATGAATATATAGCTTGATGCAAAGTTCGGTATTATTGTGCAATAAATAGAGGTGCATATAAAAAGCTAAATGCTTGGAAAGTCGTCTTTTAGTACCATAAACAACCTAGGCTATAATAGCTCAGATGTTTTATATTATACGTAACAGTTAAAAAATATTACATGTGATTATCTAATGACGGGACAAAGTTTCATGAATAGCCGGGTACGTTTAAACGAATCTCTCTTTTAATTAAGTTATTACATGGAATAATTCTTTTTAAGTAACTTAGTTCGATAAAAGTTTAATCTATTTGTACGTATCTTAGCTTATAATTTAAGGTTATGTAACCGTGAACAATATTGAAAGCTTGTTTTCCAAACCTATGACGATTAAGTTAGATTTATAAATCCTTTTTATGACATGATAAAAAATTTCCATATGTTATTTTTCTCTCTTAACACTTTAAATGTTCAAAGTAATGAATAAAATGAAAATAAGCTTAGACTATCATCCTTTAATTTCAGGCCAAAGTTAGCCTAATAAGGTGGCTCATTATTATCTGTAGCCTAAATTATATGCTGTCTAATTTTGTCAATGTATGACAATATTCATAATTCGTAACTAATTACGAGTTAATAGTTAATGGCTATTAAATTTGTGCTGGGTTTATTCAGTTGGAGTTCATTGATTATAGGGTAAACTGTTCTAAGTTTATTATTGGCACTCCCCAGTTATTGGCAACCAATGGGGTTCCTGTATTTTTGTTGGTTTTGATGAAAGCGCCAATTACGAAGGGGTGCCAACAACTGGGTTTTTAACAACTTTTTGGTTTGTTTTACTATAATAATATCTTGAATATTGTAAAAAAAAAACAATTTGAAACCGATTTTCAGAATAAGCTTGAAGTCTGCTCTGAAATCTGGTGATAAATAGCCTACTCGTTTTTTTTTAAGCTGTCAACATATTGCATTTTGAAATTAAACATCTACCTTTAAAGTCCTTAAAGTGCCAATAATTGAGTGGTTTACCCTACTCTTACAGTGATTCGCACTCGCCTATACAGACCCCAATGTTGCGGGTTCGAATCCATGTTGAGAGGCCTGCATTTAGGAATTTAATAGATTTAAAAAAACTCCAGATGTTCATTTCTCATTCGAGTGAAATTTTCAACCATTAAGTTCCATATTCTAAAACCCCAAAAATTTAAGAATCGTACTCTTTGGACAGAATTGGTCCGTAAAGGTGCATGGTAAAAGACAGAAGAGAGTCGATGTTAATGGTACATAATCATACAGTAACAAAAATAAGCCATAATTAGTGATGTTAGAATTATTTACATTATTTTTCAGATTTAAAAGTGAATATCTAGTTGAAAATTCGCGCGTACGTAGTTCATAAATTCCACAACGTTTGATTGTACTAATAATGTATGATTATGGATAATGAACAGCCCCATCAGGAACTCGTCAAGTGCGTCGTCGTAGGAGACACAGCCGTTGGAAAGACCAGACTCATCTGCGCCAGGGCATGCAACAAGCAAGTATCGCTCAGCCAACTCATCACCACCCATATCCCTACCGTATGGGCTATCGATCAGTATAGAATCTACAAGGAGGTAAGATTATTTCTGTTAATTATAAGGAAATTCTGAAGTGACGGCTCTTTCGGATGAGAGGTGAAACCGAGGTTTCCCCATTTATGTTACGAACTTTGTTAAGTCGGGCACCAAAGCTGAGTAGCCCACAGACAAAAAAAGGGATGTGAGTTCAATAAATCTATATCGGGTCGATAGTCTTAGGTTAGCACACTTGCCGACAAGGTTACTGGTTCAAATCCCGGTTGAGAAATGACGGAAGAAATTTCAGAATGAAAAAATGCCTAGAGACTTTTGGATTAAAAGTTTAAACCAAGATATATTATCCTCTGTAGATCCCTTACTCCTTGCACAGTAAAGGACTTCTTTAAAGGGAAAATACGAATCCATACCCTTCCTCAAAATTGGCCCAGGAATAATGTTAAAAGATAGCTTCAATCCCCGGACGGTGTTTAGCCTCGGACCTCAGTGTTACCGAAAAAGGCCGAAATTTAAACCAGGGTTCGGAACAGGAACCTAGAACCCGTAAAAACAAAATTGATAATTTTTAAGAACCGGAACCGGTGCCGAAAACTATAAAAAAAATTGGACCAAAACCTGTACAGAATCGACATTTTTATGGAACCCATTTATTCATCATCATCATTAGCCTTTTCCCGGTGAGGGGTCGGCATTTTAAAGTAGTTAGCACCCATTTAATTGAAGTTAAAATGTCATTTTTGAAAGCTAGATTTGGAACCAGAACGAAATCATATGAAACGGTTCCGATCCCTGATAATTATTATTTAAGGTTTGAATTAATTCAGTGTTAATTCCTCTTTAATTAACTTATTATTTATTACTATAGGTTTTGGAACGATCATGGGAGGTTGTAGACGGAGTTAACGTGTCTTTGAGACTGTGGGACACATTCGGAGATCATGACAAGGACAGAAGATTCGCTTACGGCAGGTCGGACGTGGTACTCCTCTGCTTTTCCATCGCCAACCCCATTTCGCTGCGTAATTGCAAGATGATGTGGTATCCGGAAATCCGGAGGTTTTGTCCCACCACCCCTATCATTGTGGTGGGATGTAAAAATGATCTGCGATACATGTACATGGACCAAGATTTTATCAGTTGCTGCAAGGACAGAAGTCCTTTCGTCAGGTAACTAACTCTCTTTACATGATAAAGGACGCCCTCATTCTCGATTAAAGGATCGTGGATGGCCGGAATAGCTGGAATAGAAAATTCCATGTTAAAAATGAAAGTATCAAGAAAGTTGGCAATTTTTTTCCTATGCCTAGAAGCTAGTTGTATATGTATAGGTTTCTGTGGAGGCACGAATATTTTACCCACTTTAGAACCTAAAATCTCTGGAATTTCGCCGGTGACGTAATATTTTTAAACCGAAAATCTCAACATAGGGGTTTATACTCTCTTTATAATAGAAAAAAAGTCACAATTTTCTTGATACTTTTGATTCACGATCCAACGCCCTTAAAATAAGATTCTATTGCAAATGCGAGAAGAAAAAAAGCTGTTATTAAGTTAAAGTGCTTGGGACATTTACAGCTATTTTTACCGTGAGATTTCTTGCGGGGGGGGGGGGGCACAATTTGAAGTTCCGCCACTGAGTAGAGCACTTTTATAGGATAAACATTAAACTTTGAATCTATTCTTTCTGAACCATAATGCTGTATTCTGTATTCCAGAGTGCAATATCAGAAAATTATCGGACCATGTCGGACACAACATTCAAAGCTCTTCGCCGTCAACTACCAGTTACAAGGGCCAAAATAGATTGGAATAATATCCTAACTTACCGTATTGGATCAGAATTAAAAACGCAGTAAGGTTTGTGGCTATGTGGAATCTAGTTACTGATTTTTATTATGATGAAATCCATTTAAAATTTAAAAGTAGTTTTTTTTTACTGAATTTATATCCTATTAATAATCGATTAACGAAGATTGTGCCTTGTGAAAAACTTTTTCCCGTGCCCATTATCTTCACATACATAAAATAATATAATAATAATTTAATACATATTCCAAACGATGCAGAAACGCAGCTCTTTGAAGGGCTTTAAAAATTTACAGTTTTTTACTAAATAAATATTTCAGTAATTTGCATAATTCGTGTAGTGGAATATTGTATTTTTTTTGGTCACATATTTAGATACTAAATATAAACCATAAATAAGACTTTGTAGCATAGTACAGAAGATACAGATTGTAATATAGTTATCTTGTTCGTATATATATTATATTTACTATTATTTACTACGGAGTATCATATTTAATTTTTGTTAAACGGTAGTAATCAAAAAAAATATGGCATGGGAGCTAAGATATATTACGGGAAAGGAGTTTTAAAAATATGTATGTGCACTTTTTATTTTATTTTAATCTTTATGGTCTTAAGTAATCTGAAGTATTGAATAATTTATGAAATAATATAATTATTATTATGCAAATGAGTCTCTTAAAATATCAGTAAATAATCGGTTAACACATTTTGTTATTTACTGATAAATTTGCATAATTTTGCTAACGTATAAGGATACTGTATTAATTTTCTGGTTACAGTTGATGCATAAATTAAAATATTTCGAACTGTGATGAATTAAGGTAATAATTTTAGATTATAAATACAGTAATATAGGATGCTGACAGGTTCACAAGAAATGTTATATGTTCTGTGCCCTATTAATTCATAATTATTTTCAAATTTCAAAATTGCACAATGGTTAATTTTTCATGTACAGAACCTCGTTTCTTCGGAATATTAGCTACAACAAAAAGGCTTCAATAAATTAAATCAAGTAATTAAACTCGTAATGTTGAGTTTATGTGAAAAGTAGCAAAAAAGAAATCCACCACACAAATTCTGTTAGAAAATAATGTATATTTCATTAAATTATCACATTAATTATAAAATTATTGTACTGCCTTTCAATAGAAAGTTCTGAAAAACTGGTTTCCTTTACGTACTACCCCATAATTTAAACTGATTTGAATTTAAAAAAGCAAGTAAATAAAATATATATTATAAATAAAATAAATAATGATCATTGTATTACTAAATTAACAAATAAATATAGGGCATATTAAATATCTTACTTTGATTTAGTGAGTGCAGCGTTAAAATAAGTTACCCAGCATTAACATTAAAAATAATCTCCAGTTAATTCCGGTAATATTGCAAATTAATAATGTAGCCTATATTTTGAAAAATTATTAAAACATTTAAATTTACAAAGAAATGAGAAGCCCTGAGGTGCGTGTAGAATGAAAACTTTTTGCACTGGTAATGTAATTTTTGTACGTATAGCTAACCATACAAGCCATTCATCTCCCAAGAAAACAGCATGAGCCATACAAAAATTACTGTACTGTACATTACCAGTGCAAAAAAAAAGTTTTGATTCTACACGCACCTGCACCTGCTCTTCTGAAATGCCTTATTTTATTTTTATAAGTTACTTGTAGATTGCTTCATAAAGTGTCCGAACACGAACATAGGAAGAATGAGATAGTTAGAGATATTTTGCAAAGGGGCATTCGAGCTGACATTTCTGCATTAGGCATTCAAATTCAAAGCTCTCTCCTTGCTCGAATATTCGAATGGATTACTAGCATTTAGAACTACTGTAACTTACTTTTTGAATGCCTTAGGGCTAGTTTCATTCTAATACTGGGAGCAAGGAGAGAGCTTTGAATTTGAATGCCCAACGTCGAATGCAGAAATTTCAGCGTTATGTTCCTTAGCAAAATCACTATTTCCGTATTAATACTGTTGTAAGTTAGTAACCATACAAAAAAAAAGACACGTAAATTGCTGGATAATTCTTGGGTTACCCTAAGATTGAGTTTAAAACAGTGGATTCGATGTTAAAGATTGTTAATCGTTTGAAAGGAAGCTCTTGAAAGTATGAAACTGTGTCAAATTCAGTCTCGTAATTCGTAAAACAAAGAAATTTGGAATATTTTTCTTGCTATAATATAAACTACTGTAGGCCTATTATATTTTGTAATTTGGTATTTTTTGTGCTTCAGTATGAACCAGTAGACAATTTATTATTCGAGCGCAGTGCTCTATACAGTATGAACTTTACTATCCTTAAAATTTGAACTTGAAGCAAGCAAATGATGTTCTGGCACTGCAAATACAAGCTGCATTGCATTAAATACAAGCTGCACTGCATGTACAAGTGAGAGAATATTGCTGGTTGCATATACTGTATTTTCAATAAGAAATATTAAAAGTTATTCTGTACCGCCACTGAATTAGAAGGCAGTGCTTGTTACTCTCAATAGCTATCCATTAAAATTAAATTTCTAAGTTTAGTCATGGTCCCTAAAATATTGATAACACGCTGCTGACAAAAAAAAAGCATACTGTATACGGGTTACTGTAGGTTTATGGATTATGGAGCAACTTCACCAAAATGTATATGTCCCGTGGATTGAGCATGTTGATTGGCCTCTTCTTGACCCTTAATTAGTTGATCACAATCATAGCATTTAAGAGCGAAGCTTTTTGTGTCTGTGTATTGATGGCTGGCCTCTGCTTCTTTCGCTAATTCAAGAGCCATTTGTAATACTGACTTGTCTTCTGTGGAAAACACAGTCTGTGGCTCTTCTATTCCATCAACAGCAACTAGCATTAATGGATCGTAATGAATCCCATCATAGATGAGAAATACCCTTTGCTTGTAATGCTTATCTTCTCCAAACCTATCCAAACGGACGTGTTGTGTATTCACTACCACTATTTCAACATTATGGTATTCACTTAGTACCTGCAGTTCAATTCCACCACCCCAAGAGTCTGGTTTTAGAATCCATTTGCAATAGTCGCTGTTGCTTTTACCAAGAAAGCCGGAGTTGTAACGTTCCTTATCACTCGAGATTCGGTCAGCAACAACCTGTCGAAGTTCTTGAGGAATGTCGGTTCGAAAATCTCCACCTGTAAAGTAGTCCTAGATACTGTTAATTCAACATGATAATATCACCAGCCCTGTTCTTGACTACCAGCTGGGGGTGGGGGCGATTATTGGCCCACTTACGAGTCTTGAAAGTGGAAAGGGCAAGGGTTCTATACGGAACTGCGTTTTAGGCTCTCATCTACGTGGAAAAATATGAAAAAAAAGCATGTACAATTGCATTGTATTGCTCTAGTATACTCTGGCCTAAGTAGCTACAGCAGCTAATGTGAACAGTCACAAGAGGAATAGAGATCACCCCAACACCGACTGAAGAGCAAAAGTAAAAATAATGTTCATTACGTTCGAGGCTTTTAAATAATATAGGCCTACCGTATTTTCTCACATTTAGCCCCATGGGGCTATAAACGAAAAACGCTTGTTTTTGAACAAAAATAAAGCAAGCTTTTTTTTTCTAGAATATTACCCTACCACATTACCAATCATGCAGTTAACAATCTGATTAGCCTACCATTATGTAACGTTAGTGCAGAACTATTACCAGTATAGGTACAGGAAAGAATCGATCTATAGGGAAAACTGTTTTATTATTTAGTTAAAATGATACTGTATAATACAGGAGATACTGGTAAGTTACGTAAGTAGGCCCTATACATTTTTTATAATTTTTTTTACTCTTGAAATTAAGCCTACCGTAAGTGAAAATAATTTCCTTGTATAACCCCATAAGCCTTAAGACTACAGTATAATACAGTATTCGAACTAAATTCGAATATACATATACCCCCGTGGGGCTAAATTTGAGGAGTGGGGCTAAATGTGAGAAAATACAGTAAAATTTTTAATAATTAATCCAAAACTTATCTTTAATTCCTTACCTGATATTACAAAGTAAATGCTAGTGAATAAGCATGAGTTATCAGATGGTACATGTCTCTTCATAAGAATGCCAGGGACAACAGAATGATGCTGGTCACAGATGCTGTCATCGTTTGGTGGATCTTTAGTGTCCTTCAGTTCTGGATCTCCTTCCACTATCAGTGTATCACCAGAGCGAATGTTTAACTTGCCCAATTTGGCTCTGTGGTTTTTGAGACACAGGTCAGTTGGTGGATATCCTATCTTTATGCCAATCTGATGATTTGGTATGTCTGTTACTTCAGACAAAGTGGCCAAAAGTTCACCTATGGTGCTTTGCAAGGTGAGATTTTTTACTGTACATTGTCCATTCTTATGCTTGCATTTTAGAACCAGACTGTTCATCTTACTCTGAAACTGTAAATGGTTAGCTAATTTAGCTTCTTTCAATAACATGCACAGCACAGTAACGGCCACTTCACTTGAAATGACATTGAACCTTGTTTAGATTTTTTTACATTGTGGTTGCAGGAGAATAATTGAATGCTGACTGCAGTTGCCCATGCACTAATGCAGGCTCTATTTTATAAATTTGAGTACATGGTATAATGGTACCTGGTTGACCTTCCGAACACATGACCCACTTAGTGATAGCCTATAGGCCTATCAGTATTATCAAAATTTATAGTGCATTTTTTAATCGGACACCTTTGCTTTTAGTATCATCGATTCGGGTCTCCTTTGTTCCCAGCACCGGTAGGAGAGTCGTCGGTGTTATTTAAGCCGCGGTTAGGGACATAAAAATAGGTATATAGCATAATTTGCAATTAGCGTAGCTTAAATAATGTAAGGTTAGGTTAGAACTTAGAATATCTTTGACAGGGAATCCGGCGCCCAAATCGCCGCCCTATTAGTCTGCCAGGCGGTGCCAGGAACCAAGGATTGCCCATCGATTCATTGTGGTGTATTTACATACACTACACTGTTACTAGCAGGAGTGACTGCAGTCATGAAAAATACATTGAGCTGGTCATGTGAGGAAGTACAACCTTATATGGTATAGAATAAAATTAAGGTAATGTTGCAGCAGTGGAGACAGTGTTGGAACGTTGTACTGTAGGATTACCAAAATTAATGGTTCAATGTTAGTGAAAATAAAATAGGTGGTAGGCTATAAGTTACCTAGTTATTTCTGATTTTGTAACTGGTTAAAAAATCAGATTCTCCCATTTTGTTATCAAACACTTACTACCTATTTTTACTAACATTGAACATTAATTAACATGAATATTAATTTTATAATATACCGTAATACCTCCTATTAAATTAATTTATAATTAGTGTTTTCAAACCAGAGCAAACTGAAGCTAAACCAAAAAGTTCAAGGCAATGCAATGCAATGATAGTCAAGTCAGATTGTTTTTTGTCGTATCGACGGAATGGTTCGACTGGAAAAATTGTTATTACCATTATACACTTAATATTTTGGATAATTTTAGAACCTTAATATGTAGAGAATATGTAGGTGGATTTAAATTACCATCTCTAGTTATTATTAGATAAAATTTTAAGAGAACACTAACTTACTTTTGTACAAAGAAGCCTATCTTTCCTTGCTTGCTTGCTTGCCAGCCAGTTGCCAGTCCAATTAGAACTAAACTGAAGCGACATTATCATTTATCGCCTGGTAAGTTGGTCAAGGCACTTTAACGCTTGAACCTTCTTCTTATCAGGAGTTATAAACATGCTAGTTATAATTTAAAAATGCTAGCGGAAACGGCCTGATTGAATTTATTTATTTAAAATATTATTTTTTAAAAACGTAAAGCTTTTATGATGTCTGATTTTATTCGAATCAAAAGTAAACATCGACATAATTAATGGCAACAACGTTTTATTTCATGGGCGGCGCCATTATTAAAAGTGACGTCAGAGACGGTCAAGAAACGGAGAAAGTGAAATTTCTGCTTTTGCCTTCCTAATTTGCCATGTCTTCGGTGGTTACGAACACGAAACCATTCCCCATTAGAGGTATGTATGGTTTTATTAATGTTTTGTTACATGTATAAAATGTTTAATTCAAGTTGGCTAACCCTGGATTAAAAGGACCCGTATACTGTCCTGAGAATGGGAAAATTGCCAAATTAAATGGCAAAGATGTTGTTACCTCATGGCTCATTATACCCATGATGAACTAAGCTAAGTACTACAGGCTACGTACGGCCTACGAGTAGATAAATATAAAAAAAAAGTTTATATTTCACAATGTCAGTAACGTACATGTGTAGGCCCTACTGTGACATTTTTAACCTTGACAAGTGTGACCCTCAGATATTTAACTAGCCTACGTATGATTTACAGGTCAGAAAAGTGTAGCTCAGCTAGGTTACATACCAGCCTGCTACCAGGTATAGGCCCTATTAAATATCTAGCCAGTAGTCAACACTGCCCTGCAGACCCTAAGAATACTTGAACTTGGGGGTATTCCTGTAGTACGTCGACACGTCTGTAAAAATGAGAAAACCCCAACTTACAGTATTACATCAACACCTATTTAGTATTATACAGTTGTATTATTAGCCTATGCTTTCACCCGTGTCGACGTAATACAGTTGGGGTTTTCACATGACAGTGTGGACATACAGACTTGGGGTACCCTTATTTAAATAAAAGTTTATTTTGATTCATATTGATGGTGGAAAATTTAACTAATATTGTGTAGGCTACAACGTCTATTCAATATCCGAGTCCTCTTATAGGTACATACTAGGGGAACTAGGCTAGGTTACAGACTTGGAATTGCAACCATCCTGACTGAATATATAGATATAGGCCTATATAATTATCCTATAAAAAAATTAATGTGGTATAACATCGGTTTTGTAGAGTATGTAGATATATGCACATCATGCAAGATGCACTGGTGGTTTCATGTCAATTGTCAAATAGAGGCGTTTAATTAGTGTCCCAGTGGGCATTGAGGCGTTTAATTAGTGTCCCAGTGGGCATTGCGTGTGGCGATAAACCTAACCTTACACTACATATAACTTTATGCTTGTTTAATTTAAATTATGGCCCTTTAATAATAAACTGATTCAATCCAATTAAATTTATAAATACCCATGGATATACCCACTAGTGCATAGACCTATGGAACCTAGTAAGTTGTAACCACTTAGCCCTTTATATGCTAATTAATACTATGACTCGACCTCCATTATGGGATTGCGAAATAATCTTATAAATTAATCTGGATCCTGAGTGTATTGCAATGATTTTAAAAGGAGAATGCAGAGAAAAGTTCTGAATTTCACTTAGAACTACAAGCTGTTTAGAGTGGAAAATAACAAAATTACAGTAATCTCAATGAAAGCAAAGTCTATCTCCAGTTATTAGGGCCAACATGGAGAGCAGTTAGCCTTTAGAAGTAGAACAACCATGTAGGGCTGTAGGCTATGTTATATGATGATCTGAATCTCTGAGGTAAAAAAAAAAACCAAGGAAAAAAAAAGCCACAGCTGGGGGAAAAAAAGCCAAAGAAAAAAAATATTATTACCGTAGCCTAAGCTAATAATATTTTTAATTATTTTAAAATTAATAATTTTAAATCAAAACATTTTATTCAGTATTATATAAAAAAATTAAATACAAACTTAATGGATAATTATTTCCAGACGCGTCATTTTTCGTCACGCGTGATCACTTTTGTTTTAAAAATTAAAATTCCACATTCCTAATAGGCCTACAAATTCCTAAAAAAATCATACATAGCCTATTTATAATATTTATGATTTTTAATAGATAAAAATTATGTTGCAAAATTCAAAAATTTAGGGAAAAAATTAATTGAAAAAAAGATTTATAATTTTTTGTTGAATTTTTCTAACTTTTTTCCAACATTTTCGTGCCTACAAATTATTACCGTAAAATTGGGTAATTTTTTTTTTTTAGGGGGGGGGGGGGGTGGGATCTGATCAAATAAACTGCACTAGTCCCATACATGTCCGGAGTCCGGACCATATTATTGGAAGTACGGTATAACTAATTATTATAGGCCTAAACATTGTCTATGGATTTTTTTTCCTTGGCTTTTTTTTTTTTACTTTACCGATTATTGCCTATTCCTTAGTATAGCTGCGTAGAAAAATCAGGATGGTCTGGGACAGTGAAAGTTGGCTCTCATCATAGGGGGCCTACATTTTAGAGTTTAGCCTACAGCTTCTTATTTGTTTGAAGTCCATTAGAACAGAAGTCCAATTATTATTTAAAGAATTTTAAAGTTGGCCTATAGCCTTTTAGTTGAGAAAAATAAAATTAAACAAATAATGCTGTTCAAACAGTTTTGGAAATTTTTATATTGTTTGCTACTAAGCCTACGATGGCGATGGTCAAAACTTTCTTAAATGATGTTATTAGGCTATCACATTCAGAATGAAACAAGATAAGTTAAATGATGTGGAATATTATTTTTAACCTTATTATCAGCTAGGGATTCCAAATCCTGGAAAATTCCTAAAGAAATGAATACGGTATGAATATGATCATATGATCCATATCATCAGCTATAGCTTGCTTTCAAATAGATTTTATGAGTTCAGTAACTTGTCATTTATAAGTTTACAGTTTGTTTTTGGTTGGTTGGGATTTGGCTTAAGTCAACCCGGATACTAAAATTTTTAGGGTTCCCGGCTGGGAATAAGAGAAATTTTCTTAATGATAGTCTTCCGTTGTGAATTTATGTTGATTGAACTTTAAACTTTTAAAGTAATTTATAATAAAGAAAAATCTCATTTAAATTTTATTAATTTAATAATATAGGCTAGTTACGAAAATATGATTAAAATGTCATGATATTTACAGCAGCACTACAATTTAAAAACATCAAAATAATTGGATAATAAATTTTGATACCGTACCGGTAGGCTAGGCCTATATCAAGATTGTTGATAAAAATGAAAAATTATTTATAACATAATATTTACTTGGCTATGAAAACATGTTTTGATGATCATTAGATAATAATTAATAATATCTAGGCTCTGCCTACTATAGACTACTATTTTAATTAGCCTACTGATTTTTCTTGATATCGATATATACCGTATTTCCTTGAATAAGCGCCCCGGCGCTTATTCTTTTGGAAGGGCAAAAATTTGTGTTGATGCGACTTCAAAACATTATACGAGTTATATAAATTAATTAATTATCGTAGTTACATAAATTAACAGCACTCGATTCTGTGGGAATTCCATAAAACTTGTCGTAATGTCGTTTAATACCAAAAATCTTGCGCGCACATCGACAGCTAACTGAGCTAAGCGTGGGAATCACCGTACTTCTATTTCTCATAAAAAGTGTTTAGAAAAGAAATAAAAACAGTTACCGATACACATTGTAAGTTTTGAGATTTGAATAAGCGCCCCGGCGCTTATTCTTTTCAATGTGAGGAAAACCCCGGCGCTTATTCGAGGCAGGCGCTTAATCGCAACCCGGCGCTTATTCAAGGAAATACGGTAT
>JAQGBM010000356.1:0-14601 GCA_034698405.1 Symphylella vulgaris | reverse complement strand
AAATATTCGTATCGTCATTTGTGACTGGCTAAAAATTGTTGTTGTTGTTGCCCAAGTGTTTAAGTGAATCTTAAGTACTTTTAAAAATTGATACTTGTTACTTGTAATTAAGTACAAATAATTGGTACTTCGTACTTGAAAGTACAAAAATAAGAATTTGAGAAATTTTTGTACATAAAAAATAAATTGTTGTTGCTAAAGAGTGTAATTCTTAATCTTTAATTTGAGTTATAGAACTCATGAAAAACTATATTGCATAGTATATAGGGATGGAAAAGGTAGAGAACACATTACAGCAGTTACATTTTTAGCCATTAAAAATAACCCTTCTTTCCCAAATTAACATTTTTTATCAAAAAAAAATTCCTTTTAGATACCGTATGTAACCAAAATAATGTGTTTGTAAACCTAATACCATGAAAAAAAAAATTCCCATTATTATGGGAAATTTAATATGATGATTCCATTTGTCATCATTGGACGTTGTGAATGGAGTAACTACATAATATGTACGGTTTACTAATTTATCACTATCTTTAATATTTTAGCTAAATTAATATCTAAAAAATAGCAATATTCCCATATAACGAATTGACCGACTTCATTTTGATCTCCTAATTTGTAAAATGTTCAAAAATATTATAGTTTTTACGGAAAAAATAATGCATGGTGTGTCTTCTCTTGCTGGAGAGCAAAAGTACTGAAAACGAACTCCATGAGATCCCAATGATGCCATCTGGAGTCATACAAATTTATCGCTAATCTCAAGCAAAAAGAAAATAAGTTTATTCTTAAAATAACGTTATTGTTTTATTTTTATAACAAATATACCCTTATAGATTAATTTCTACCGAAAATGCTGACAAAATTGCCCAAAACCTACCGCGACATAATAAGGATTATTCGGACCGGTGCGGGTTCATTTTTCCCGCTCCTAAAGTAAACTGATCTCCCAAAATCGCGAATGCAAAGCATTGTATAAGTTAGTTCAGCGTCGTAGACACTTTACCTCAGAGTAAAGAAGCTAAGTTAGGACAAGCACTTTACTTATTGTGAAAATGATGCCATTATTTTGTCAACATCGGGAGGATTCAATGGATTTTATAGGGCATCTAATGTTGGCATCACAAGGGACTTGAACAGTTTTATACGCAAGCATTTTTGTTTCCAATTTTTTTTGCTTCTTTCCCCCAAAAACTTGTAGCAGTAAAAATCGACGTATCTATTCAATAGTTCTTCCTTTTTTATCACACCCCCCCCCCACCAATTAAACAACTGGGACTTCACACTATTTTTAGAAACACTTCCATAAGTCATAAAGGGGGACTACTATCAGAAACAAACACTCCTATAAAGAAGAAGAGAAGGCGAAAGAAACAATTTACAGTACACGGCATTGTTGTACGAGTAAAGTCCCACAAAAGATCGAGCTGAGCTGCCTTAATTTTTACGATTGCTTTGTAGATGTACCGGCGTAGGGATTCATACATGGATGTAGACAAATATAACACTGTTTTTTAAGTGTTGGAGTAGCTAACGGGCCTCCCTCAAATATACAGAAATTCGAATAGGCCTCATATATCATTTTTGACAAACAAGATCTTTTTAAAAGAAATAACAAAAGTACGAAGTATTTACACCAGGCTATCGTCATCTCGTGATAACAAAATACCCTTGTTTTTGTATTGTAATGTAATAAAAAATAATCCCTTCCAAATATTGAGGCTGATAGAAAATAGGGATGGTCCGATGGTATACTATTATAGAGAGTTGTGGTACGAAGAAAATTTATTTTAAACACTCAATGGTTTTTAACGAGTGACAAGGTTTCGATTTTTGTATGGGTGATGTCTCGACAAGACTCTCAATCTCTTAGTTCGAAAAATAAAAAGAGAACAATGTTAGATTGGCTCACCAGCAGTGCCGTACCACCCCCAAAAAACAGCAATTAAAAGGTAGGATTTATCATTTTGTCAAAATATCTTTTATTATAGCTTACTGTATTTTCATAGCAAAATATGAGGCAATCATACCTAGTATAGGCTGTGTAGAATTTTTTTTACTTCTGCCGTGAACTTAAGTTAGGGCTGGTACTGTATACGAATTCGGAAATTATTTATTTTTAAATCTAAATCTAATAATTGGATTCTAGTTACATACCCATATAAGTTACTGTATAGGCTATTACTATATAGCCTACTGTACGTTAACAAACATAGGCTACATGAGGTGTTTTTAAAATGACATATCCACCGAAATTTCAGTGATTTTAGGTTCTAAAGTCGCTTAAAATAAATACTGTACGTAAAAACTTACATAACTTTTGGGGCTTATATCCCGATTTGGGCGGTTTGGCTTTATTGATACTTTCATTTTTATAATGAATTTTCCTATACCGGCCGGTCATCCACGATTGGAGTAATCGGTATTTTAATTAACTTAGTATTAGAAATGTATTTTCTATGACTTCGGTACTTATAATTAGCTTGAAAATATCCTCATTATCATTTAAATAACTAGATTTTTATCAACTAAAACACGTTTGACAAGTTGAAATTTAAAAAATTTTCTCATTCTCCGGGAAGGGGGGTACCCCCTCCCCGGGCCCCACCCCCGTCGGTGCTGCGCACCGACATGCAGGCGCTTCGCGCCTGTTTGTACCCCCTTAAATTTTAAAGGTTCCTGAGCCACTGGTAATAGTAATACAGTACTAATATAAGTACTATAATAGTCGATGCATTAGTATTTGCAGTGTGGTCATACGTATAATTAAACTTATAGCCTAACATTATGTGGTTAATACCTTAAACGTCACTGGATCACCATTGCATTGTTCGGCACAATACCAAAAATGGTTTTTAACTTTTGTAGCCCAGTCATGCTTTCGCAAAGGTTCGTACTCCTTCTTTTTAGATTTCTGTAATATTAATAGAAAATTGTGTTAATAGGCTAGGCTATATATAGGTGTTAGTAGACTACGATACTCGTAAGTTATAACTTAGTTTAACTCTATAACTCTAAGTATAGGCCTATAAGGCTGTAATTAAGCAAATGCGGATCCAAAGGGAATAGTTAGTAGCATGTTAGTAGTGATAGATTTCAGCTTTTTTTTTTTTTTCTAAACAACTATAAGTCTAGGCTAGTTTCTCACCCAAGTAGCTTGGTATTACAGCTGACCAGTGGCATATAGAAAACCACATAGCGATTCTTTACGGGGGTGCGGAATTTTTTATAAAATGGAAGTAGATTTAGTGAAATTGAGTAATTTTGGTAAATTTGGGACCGCCGGAGGCGAAAATTTACGCGTATTATATTTTGGTTAATCCGTTACCCCAACTTTGAACTATAACTTAATATTATTAATCACTCGATTAGGCCTATACAATATACCTCTTGCACAGCTTTTCCAATCGCCTTACTCTTGTGCCATACGTCTTTCTGGTGCAATATACTGGGATATTCTTTTCCTTGAAAAAAATTATATAAATTCAATACCGGTAATATAGTAATCTACAATAATACATAATTATGATATAACCTAAGGCTATCGATTTGGATTTCACTTTCATCCATCGCCATCGGCAGTTAATCAAGTTCTTTTGGTTACGGTAATTATACTTAGCCAAGCGTATATTTCTTAACGCTGAGCTGATGTGGCGTGGCTGCGCGTTACCAAATCATATTAATCTTGTTTGCAATAATTTATATCAGGGGCGTACAACTTTTTTAATTTAATTAATTTTTTTTTGTGTGTGCTCAGTACAAATTTAGATTTCTGGAAATCTCCCAACCCCCTCTGGAGGCGCCGCAGGCTAACATTTTTTGGCATGCTAGTCAGATTTCGAGCTTTTTAAAGTATTATTTTGTTAACTATATCTCTTAGAGACTTTTTGAGACTACGGCCCCCCCCCCCTGGATACTGTCCCCCGCCCTCTCGTCGCCACTGCCCAGCCCCAGTTGGTGTATTGTTGTAAGGATTTCTCCGTGAGGGGGGGGGGGCTGGAGAGGCAATAACAACCACAAGACCGCCAAAGGTGTTTTTTTTTTTCAAAGGACAGGTCCGGTACATAAATTTGTCTTCCTTCATGATTTTGCTACCATATTAGGGGCCTATGTAAATCAGCTGTTTTTCGCGGCGCAAAAAAAATGATTCAATTAAGAAAAAATAAATAAACAAACAAAATAATGATGAGCTGGAGCCTGGTGAAGGTCAACGCATCGTGATTGCTCGTGCAAATTAATGAACTGTAACAATTATTTTATTACCCTGTTGGAGTTGCGGTCCACGTCAGCAATCCAATTTAATTATTAGGCATAGCAAAGCACCTTGCAGCATTGCAAGAATGATAATATTATGTTACAAGACAAGGACAACGTGAGTTTATGAATACAAATTTAGTTTGAAATAGTGATACTGTGATAATACCGTGATAAATGAAGATCTGTGATGTTTTAATGTAATATTAACCAAATTTTTTTTAGCAATTAGCCTATTATAGTGTAGACTGTAGACGTTAATGAGAACAGAGATACCGGTAAGTGCCAAAATGTTTTTAAATTTTGTGGTAGACAGCTAGAATATAAGAGACTGCGTGCAGGAGCAGTGCCCCTCTATCTTTCTCGACTAATGCTAACTAATAGGAAGGATAATAGAAATAATAATAGGAATAATAATAGAAAATGACCCATCATTGCCATCAATAATGACCAAATACTGAACGAATTACGTTTTAAATCTGTAATAAAAATAGGTCCAGCTAACTTAAAAACCCTTACTTACTCATCAGTGCAGCGATGCCTCGATGACCATCTGTTACGACTTCCCCTATATTTACTCGTTGCAACAGATACTCCAGTCCTCTTTTGAAACCTACGATCTCCATTCCTACACTGTTGAGGCCAGTTTCTCTCTTGTCAACTACCTCAACATGTAGTATCTTCCCACTGGAATTCTCCAAGAAACTGTAGGTGCAATATTTTGCAGAGAACCCTAATATTAATTACAAGACAATATTATGGATAGGGCTTAAAAATTAACAGTATACACTCCCATTCTCGTGTACAGTAGCCTAACTTTTATATACCTGGACTATCGTTCCTACCATCACCACACACAACCAGAGGAGTGTCGCCGAACTGTCCAAACAATGAATCTTGAACAGATTTCCACTTGATGCTGATCTCTGGATTTATGCAGTTATCTTGAATCATTTCCATTGCTGAAGGTCCAAAGCAGTAAATGTTAGCAAAGTCAAACATTCTGGAGATTTTGGAGAAGTTGTTTCCTGAAACAACTATGGCTGATGCTATAGATGTATTCAGAATATATCCATGCGGGGTTGTCGTGGGGGATGAACACCATTTACCCTGGTGCCCAGTATTACAGGTCCAGGTAAAAATTATTGTTGCCCCAACGTTGGATATCTTTCTGTTGATTATGGGTTTGCGACAAATGGAGCATTTATTCCCTTGCAGTTTATAAAGCTGCTCAATATCGCATACAGCCCTTTTGCCGCTCTGAAATTTGTCGATTATCGAATGTGATCTGGCTGTTACGTTGTCTGATGTAGAAGGGGAATCTTCCATTACTTCTAATGAAATATCAGGCACCGGTCCGGATTGAATTGGTGTTGAACATGTTGGGGGTAGTGAAGTAGTGTTTGATGGATGGGGTTCATCATCTCCATTCTGATTTGCTCCATTTGTTGAATTCTGGTCACTATTTAAAAATAAAGTAAAGTTACACAATTCCGTCAATTACGTAATATTATTGATTTATAAAACATTTTCGCCAAAGAAAAGTAGCCACGCGCAGTAGCTAGGCTACCTGTATAACCCTACGGCATAATATTAATAGACAGGCCATACTCTGAATCATATCGTATTTTATACGGAGTGCTTTTGTCATTCAGAGAATGACAAAACACAATAATTGCATTTGCATGGTTATTGGTTAATTAAATAGTAGGCTATCAATTATCCAATTGCTGAGAGTGAGAATACCGTATTAATCGAGATGATAGCCTTCCCAGAATTTTCATGCATATATGATGCCGCCCACAGTAGGCTACAGTAGCTGAGTAGCCTACCGGTTGGTTTTAAAACACTAAAACATTGCTTGCCTGGCTACTAACTCAACTGGTTAGGTTGTTTAAAAATGTCATACGTACAATTCTATTTCATCAACTTCTGATGTTGCATCCCATGTGTCCTCCTTATCCTCGTGTTTTAGATAGCTACAAAAGCAATGAATATAAATATTAAATAATAGTAGGCCTAGACCGAGATTATACCGATCGACTACTGACTATACGGTAGGCCCTATCTAGTCAGTAGCCTTATTAGGCCTATATTTTCATACCGTCAGAAATTATTTTATCAAACTTGTAGCCTATCATTCCTGTTGCTGTAAGTAAGCTACACAATTAACAGGTGCACGAAAAATCAATTAGCCTATTATTATGCCTAGATATCATGTAGCCTTAAGTCCTTAATATGAGCTACATCGTTGCAGTATTAGATTAAAAACGTATACTATTAAGTGTTAATGTCATTTTGCTATTGAGATTATAATATTACGCGATATTAATGCATTTTTAGGCCTGATATACTTATAATTACTTTGTATTTATAGCCCAATTCCATCATAGGCCTAACGGCAAGTTGCAACCGGCTGCAACATGGTACAGAATAACTTCGGTTATTTAATCTTTTGTTTTTTTAAATGAAATACCGGTAGGCCTACTCCGTAGAAAATCCCTTATAATTTAATTTTAGTACGGTACTCTTGCTATGTTTATGAGCTGCAAAATTATTCCCGATAATCTAATCAAATCAGCTGATCATCCATGCATAATTTTTTTGCTGGCAGGTGCTAGTTATTAGGCCTATTTTAAACTTGTAGCGACTTGTAGGAGCTATCAACTCAGAGAATGTAAACATGGTTTTTATTAATTTCATATTTTGTTATAAAGTAAATAAACAAAAATTTAATAGACTGCGTTCAGAATAATTAAGGTTTCGTACAAGTAGAGGTTTATGAGCTGCACAATCATAATGCAGTTTTCAGTTTAAACAGCTGACGAGTGACCTGTAGTTTTTCTGCTAGAAATGTTTTCGGTCTTTATCAATGAAATTAAACAACGCAAACACCTAACTACAGCTTGATAATATAATAATATAAAGATATATTATTTTGTAATAGAATGTGATAATATAGGCTCTATAATAATCTATAATTTTTATTTTATTTTTCATAACAATAGGCTACTGTAACTTAGTAACTTACTATCGGTACTCACCATTCAGCCATAGCGCAGATCAGCTGATTCCAGGATTTAAACTCTTCCTTTGACGAAAGAAATCGGTTGTGTAGTAGGTTGTATGTTTCAAGATGAATGGGAATATTTTTATATTTATTTTTCCATATTCTTTTCGCAGTATTGAACTTCGGTCGCCCGGGCTTTCGCGAAGTAGCAGATAGAGAGGTCGCCATTTTTAAACCTCGACCGTCCTATTTGGGTGACTTTTTTTCAACATAATATGGCTCTTGTAATTGGTTCAAACCCACCCAAAACGTCACCACCACACCAAAACATCACCACCAATTAGCCCATTTAATACAACATTTACAACTTTTGTTTACGTTCCTAAAACATTAATGTTGCAACATTTATTCAAAACCCAGTATTCACTTTAAGTTGCAAATAAAATGAGCCTTTTCCTTTCCTTAAATAAAATTAGTATCTAGTATTCCGCCCTCTTTTATAACTTATTTACAGTAAGCTTATTATATTAATGCGGAGTTTGAGTGCGGTATAGCGTCCAATGCGATTCTGCCAGAAAAGCGCCAGTGGCTTCCCTCTGGAAATAAAGTTACACAGCGTCGGATCTTGCTGAGTGAAATTTTTAAAGTGGAGGCTCTTTGCGATGAGAGTTAGGCCCCTAATTAAAGTAGCAGTTGCATGTTTCGGTTTCCAATTAACACATTTTCCGGTTCTGTTTCATATTTCAAATCCATAATGAATCCCAAAGTAAGTTAATTTACAAGTTCTGACCCTAAAATCTAATATAAGTTTCAGTTCTGATTTAATTTATTCGAAAAAAAGGTCTGTTCTGCATGGGCTCCTGTATCAAATTCTGTATAAACACATGTCCATTTTGTTTACATCTCCTTGCTCTCTACTCTAAAGAACCAAACCATTTTTTTAGGTGTGATTCCCATCCAATTTAATAGACTAAATTAATTTCATTCGCTTTCTGACTTTCGTTGAGTTGTTTAAAAATATTAAACCCGCAACTGAACAAATAAATCCCCTTGATACCTAAATAAAATACCGGTAATTAGAAACAATAAAACAATTATTATTATTTTGACATATCCGAAATTTCTTGCGATAACAGGGAATCTCGCAGCAAAACCATCCGTGAAAAACGGAAAAGCTCTTGACAGAGTTTTGTTAATATTGATTTTACAGCGTCTAAAACTTCCTTCCTGTTTGCTTTACGGGCTCGCATCGTTGTAACACATTACCGTATAACGGGAAAGCCTAACCGACTGAAAGTAAGGGGGCATTAGAGACTTTTGGCTCTCTTTTTTTTCTTCTATATTTTCGCCTCATACATTGGGTTAAAATTAACATATGAATATTCCTACAACACACACCAAAAGAAAATCCTTGACCCCGTTTCCAGTTTATGCATATAAAAGTGGATGATACTCTGTTTTCATTTTCTAAGACGCCTAACAAAGATAATACTGTGGGATACACTAAGGAGATAGTCTGTTTAAAATTTTAATTTTCTCATCCCACAAACTTTCGAGTAAGGTATATTACACTATACAGTAAATATAATATCTTATAGAAACTCCAGCATTGGGCTTGCTTGCTTCTTGGTTTTAGAGTCGGTCAGTTGTTATAATAATGTACCCCTTAGTTTGCAGTTATGGTAATTAGTTGTTCGTAAGCCAACATGCTTGCCAGGGTTGTTTAGCAAAAATGATCCAAAGATCTAAAGAAGTCAATATTATTCTAAAGTCTATGATTTTATCTTTTGATATCCAGTCATGGGAGATGTTCCCCTGTTATAAGAATCTATCATCCCTCATTTTACTTTAATAAGTTAATATTATGTTAATGACGGATAAAAACCATTTCAAACGTTAAAAGTAAGTTATTATAAGTTAGGCCTAGCATAAAATATCAGGAATCATCTTTTTTCTTACTAGGAGCAACACATGCAGAGATTGCAGAGGTTTTTGAATTTCAAGTTCAAAATGCAACGGTTTTGAAATTTTTGAAATTTTACAGTGACTTGTTGGTTGGTCATCTCATGTTGACAACGATGTCAAGCTTCGAGAGGTGTGGTCTGTGGTCAGTGAATGTATGGGTGACCAGCTGACCGCTGTTCCACGACCAACCTTCCCATTTCGGCTCGCTCTAGCTAAGTGGGAATCCCACAAGCGGGAGCGGAGGCTTGTGGTGTGACTTCCTAAATTTATTGTTTAAAAGCACTGGTGGTAGAATAGTGTGGTACCGTAATTTCTCTACTCAGAAATGAAATGATCATACAATAGTTAATTAAAAATTACTCTAATAACTTACTTGATAATTATTACCAGTGACTTGCATTGTTAAAATAACTACGTGAATACTCCATGAAATAAAGAAGAGTACATCTAAGTCAATGCACATACTTATTATTTTACCTAGCTTTAATTAGTTTTGTTAATTAAAAAGCTTTTATTAAAAGTGTAAAGACTGAAGCTATAGTTATAAAGAACAGCTCGGATATCAACAACACGTAAAAGTACTTTTATTCGGGGCCTGTCGTCCCATTTTTCAATCAATATAAATTTCATAGGTAATGGAACTCGTGAACATGGGTCACTGACCGCAGCCAACTCCATATAATACTAGACGTATAAGTTAGAGAACGAAAAATACTCCAAGTCATATAAACTATACGATCAATTGAATTTGATACTGAGCGCCCAGGAATGACAGAGCATTAAATAAACCCTTCGCTTTTCTCTCTAACCTTTTCTTGAGGGATATTATCGGTGTTGGAGATAGCAATCTCCCCTCTCGAATAGTTTGCCGAAAAATTCTTTTCCAGATAGAGAGCTGAGCTGGACGTTCGAAATGGAACGATAGTTCAATGATACAGATTGCAAAAAAAGAAGAGAGCTAAGCGAATCCCATGCCCATTCCCAGCAGCAGCCCTTGACTTCTTAACTCCCATGTTACCCGCAGAAAACTTTTCATTAAGATTTCTGTTTAAAGCCGTGCTAGAGCTATTTCTAAAGATTAGAGTTGAAAGCTTGTAAAGAATCGTAAATCATTTTTAAAACATGTGACTCCATTGTTGAGTTATAAATTAGTTTTTTTTAGGCTAACCTATATATCTACTGTAGCTGGTAAAAAAAGTACGGTAGGCTACATTTACTAAATGTTAGCCTATTATGAATTTGCAGCCTATTATAATATGCTATGCCTATGTAAGTTAACTAACGATGAAGTGTAGTATTTCGGTACTATAAAAATAAACAACGACGACAGGGGATGAGCCTTCGTTTACTTCCTTGGAGAATTTTCTGCGAAGGTCTAATGTCATGGCCTCTTTGAAAGCAAATATTTAGCTGAATATTTTAGACTTAAAACCAGGGGACGTCACCCCTTAGTCCTTACATTAATTTCTTTATCTTTAATTTTCTGAGAGCAAATTAAATATTTGTTCCTTGTTCGTAAAAGAACAGAACCAATCATCATCATCAGATCTTATCCCATAGCGGGGTCGGCCTTCCGAGTTCTATCCCTCAATATCTTTCTAAGTTAATCCTAGCCATATCATGATCTATTGCACAATCCTTCATATCATTTCTAATAACCGGATCCCAACACTGTTTTGGTCTACCCCTCTCTGTATTCATACCCAATTAAATCTATTACAATCTCATAAATTTCCTAACAATATCATCTTCTCCTCTCCTAACTATACATGCAATAATATTGAAAGCACCAATATTGAAAGATTTTACTCATCCAGAAATTCTTATACCAGTCTTAACTGACCCTTAACGTTTGGTTTGCTTGAAACCTCCATGCCACTTGCACACTGGACAGGGCAGCAGTAAAAAGATAAGTAGGGGAGAGTAGGGAGACTTGAGACCAGGGAGACTTTAAACATTTGCTTTATTTCAGCTGATATACGAAGATAACTCGCCCTCAAAATCTTGGATATGCGCATTTGTCTCAAGTCTCCCTTGGCTCAAGTCTCCCTACTCTCCCCTATATAATGTCCCCGTTATTTTACATTATAGGACGTACAATCGTACATTTAACGCCAGGATTTCCATATTATCCTCCCCTATTATTACATTTTAATATTGGATAAAAAGCCCCTGCTTCCCATTTACAAATTTACCCGCATCTTTATTTACAGCTCCCCTCCATCGCCTACAGCCCTATACACAGTACCAACGCAACGGTATTAATTACGGTACATTTTAGCCCATTTTATATACAGGCCTACGACAAGCAGTCACAGAAGCCCCATAATTTTAAAAGTTTGCAAGTCCGACAAACACCCCAATTTCGTCAACACCCTACTATTTAACTGAAAAAAAAAGCGGGACTGCTATAGAGTAAAATAAATACAAGTAAAGCGTATAAAGGCGCGAACATACAATACACTGAGCTGTAACTATATATCTTTTTTTCGAATAATAGTGACCAATGGCAATATACGTATAAATAATCCTAGCCTTGTAGAGAAATTTCCTATCCCACTACATCATAATGTATACGTAATAGCGTTGTACAGCGTCCATTCAACCGTAAGGCACCGGAAATAATTCAATTCCTATAGCCTATATTTTTATATCGTTCCTTTGCATTTCCATTCCCCCCTTTTCCCTCCTCTTTATTTTTTACTGCAAAGCATTTCAATTTTCCTATTCGAAGGAGGAAGAAAAAATATATATATTCTGCTCAATACTAAAGCAGCTTTACATGGCAACAAAGCTTCGAAAATTTTCAGCAAATCCTTATGCATTTCTTGCTTAAGGTTTTCGTTTTTTATACATATTTTCTCCCTCGAGAATGCACATTATTGTGAATAAAGCGTGCTGGAATATTTAGGTTAGATATTATTATTATTTATTTTCGTACAAAGAAAGAGTTGAAGCATAATATTAGGGAAATAAATAATATTGGAAATCAAGCAAAAATTACGTTAGATTGGTTCGGCAAAAATGAGAAAAAAAAAAAAAATTCGCATACCGTACAATCGTACATATAAATTACTTTGTGAGTGTCTAAATGATAATTTAATACCGGTTATTTTAAAAATGAACAACTGTATGAGTACGGTAATCTTTTAAACCACGAATAATTAATCGTACATATATATTTTACCGACGGCAGTGGCGTGAAGGTTTGGTCACCTAATGCTGACAATAATGTCAGGTGTAGTCAGCGATTGGATGTGTGTGTCCATTGTCCACTGTTGCACGACTCAACAAATTTCCCTTCCAGGCTTGCTCCCACTTCTACCTAACTTACTTGTATGCTTAATTTACGAAGTCACCCCAGAGGCTTAAGGCTTTGGGTAGTCGGCGCATAGGGGGGAATAAGACATTAAGGAAATAAGGCAATACAAAATTGGTAACCTTCAGGGTGTACCCGGACACCACCTTGCGGTGTGCAGGCCTACCCAAGCGCCATCTACTTAATGGGCGGAGTGAATCGTTTTAATTGGACGCAGACATCCACGTGGGTAACCGGGTGTTGTTCGGCGCATTCATTGCGGCGAAAATTGGAAATACATCTATGAGACAGGTTATTTTTGAAGATAAGCTGGCTTCCTTAAATTACGTAGCTACGGTATAAGTGTATGATAGGCTATACTTGTACGTAAAAGGTTTTACAGTGCAATATAACCATATAGCTATCCGTATACCATCAGCAAATAATAATTAAGGGTCATTGCCACATTAAGCAGCTTATAAGTTTACAGTTGTACGCAATTATGAATATATGGTCTCCATGCATGCTATAATTATAAATAACTTAATAAATTAAACTTAATAAATTATAAAGTATAACCATGCAGAAAATTCAAAATTCGAAAATACTAAAGCTACAGTATAGGCTAGTTATACCTATAAGATATTCAAATGTTTTTTTTTTTTTTTATTAAATAAACTTTAATCCTGCGAACACTGAACAATAAATGAAGGATTTAGAAAGCTATTTTTTTAGCCATAGATAATAATAATAACTTAATGATGATGAGAATACTCGCTATCTAAGCTAGCTTAGTTTATTTCATAAGTTATACCGTATCAGATATAGACTATACAGGCTATCTAACTTATTAATTATTTTCATTTCAAGAAAATCCGTAGATTTATAAAAGTAAACTACGGATATTAAGTTACTACGGATAAATTACTCGTGTACGAGTATAACCTATTTGGTATTATCCTCTTTAAGAATAAGTACATTTTAGAATTTATAATCTGGTACGTTGACTTTATCGTAGAAACGAAATCTGATTAAATACGGAGTATATTATTATACGAAAGAAAAAATTTCTATAAGAAATGTCAAAGTTCCAAATAGAATAATTATATAGAATCACAAAAAGGTAGAAGTTTACTTAATCATTTTTAATTTCCATTCATAAATTTTTAATTATACCGATCTCATTTATACTTATTTGTACCCTATAGAAACCGCTCTATATAATGATTATTGTGATAAGTTATAAACCAGTAAAAATCATATGATTTACGGATTTATAGGTACCGGTATAAGAATAAGGATTATTTTTAATCAGCATTAACTTTTGCGTCTTTTCTCATTATAAGTTATTGCGGTCGGCAACGTAGATTCAAAACACCAAAAAATCTCAAAATTGTTTTTTTTTTGTCTACCCCTATCTAAATAATAATGAGTTTTCCATTTTGTCTTTTTAACTCATGTATCATGTTAACCCCCTCACTCACGGTAAACTTAGCTTAAAATGCTATATTCGAATATAACCCCATTGGGCTAAATATTCGAGGTGGGGCTATAAGCGAGATAATACGGTACTTATTGTTGCAGTAACTTTTATTTCTTAGTCGAACTCATTAGTAACAAAATGGCGTTACATGTTACGGAGGCCTCCGCACTCCATCGTCAGACGCAACAACTGTGTCAAATCAATAATGTAAGTAATATAATACCTTTTCTTGATAGTTTTAGGTATACTTATGGTTAATAACGTATTGCTAATTTTTATATACTAAAAAGCAAAGCCTGGTTGACAAGATAAGTAATACAAGTAATAACCTAACTTACTGTAAAAATAATATCACTGATTAAAATAATATCACTGATTTAAAAAAGTAATAATAAGAAATACTGGATAATATAATACGAGAAATGTAACTTTCTCTTTGTTGAGAATTAAAAAAATTGCAATCCGATTTTTTTCTCCTCCTTTGGGATCTGATTTTGATTAGTTTTTTTTCCTTTTTCATAAAGTAATCAGAGAAAAAAATTGTTGTTCTCATCATGGTGATGTGTGATACACAATATCATATTCGAT
>JAQGBM010000355.1:0-14608 GCA_034698405.1 Symphylella vulgaris | reverse complement strand
CATAGACGAAACGGAGTTTTTTTCTCAGAGATGCTTTCAACGCTAGGATCCCACAGGACTCCCCGATGAAACCACGCCAACGCAACGGAAGGTCTCACAGTGCATAGATCACCGTTAGTCGAAGCCAACAATCCTCCGGACCGATTAGAGGGCTGTATAATAGGAAGGTTCAGACGAGCCCATCCCTGAGAATTTCCCCTCGTTTCAGCCCGCGTAATAATTGTTATTTCATAAACCCTTGAACGATTATCGGTATGGGCTTATTTATACAGTATTTTACACCAAACTCTTCATCTTGGATGGATCTACTCGAAAACGTAAAAAATTAGTGGGCCGTATTCAGAATGGTCACTCACACTCAAACTCATCCTAAAATTCCAGAGTATGCGTAATGCGCTTGCTTCCCCCAAAAAATCTTTGTAAAGCAAGCGCATACTCTGCAATTTAGGATGAGTTTGAGTTTGAGTGTGAGTGATGACCGTTCTGAATACGGACACACAGCATGAAATAAAAAAAGATATTCGAAATAATATAATCGTGAAATTTCAGTAATAATTATTGTGAAATATCTTTTTATTTCATGCTGCATGTAATCCCATAATTTTTATACGTTTTTCCAGGAATATGATATATTCTGGTTTTTCGGATAAATCTACGTAAGACGAACAATCATTTTGGTGTACTGCTGTATAATTTATAATAGCCTATGTCCATATTTGGTAGAAGGGTTACGAGAATACCAATTATAATTATTATTTTCATGATTTTATCCTATGTATTTAGTACGTGACTGCAGCATTATAGCGAATAGTTACTTACAGCTTATAGATATCTTATTTAAAAAAAAAAAAAAGTAAATACATAGTAAACTATTTTGAATACGAAATTGGGATTTACCAGTATAAAACCAAATAAGCAGTAAATTATAATATTATAACTATGATAAAGAAGGTCTTTAGTTTAATTAAAACACGGACATGGAAATTGCATTAAGTGCAATTTAAGAAGGAAATGAACAACTCTCTCAGCATCCCTATAAATCCCAGTACCTTCTCAGTACTGCCAGAAGACAAGACTTATTTAAATCGAGTTCTAAGTTTATAGTTATAGGGCAAACTCGAGCTTTAGAGTTTGATATTTTAGGACCTTTTTTAAGGACCTTTTTTAATTTAAATACTCGTAGATTACATTAAAATTTTTTTAATTCTTCATAAAATAAGCTCTTTAATCAGTGATTTTGAAAATGACGTGGTATTTCTTTAAAAAAAAAACTAAGCTACAAGTAAGTTATAAGCAAGGGACAAAATATTTTAATTTTAATTAATTTTTGATGGGAATTTTAAAAAATATAGTCATAGGCATTAGGCTATATAGGCTAACTAATCACTCTAATATTATTTCAAAATAGTAAAAATAAAAAATAATAAACAAAGTTTTAGTTTCCGATGTTTCTTGATTCAAAATTTAATGATTAAAATTATGAACAATGATTAAATGATGATGAAAATTTGTCGTTTTCAGTTTTACGCGTAGCCTGCCCCAGTGGTTCAGTGGTTATCGCGCTTGCCTCTGAATCCGGAAGGTCCGCCGGTTCAAATCCCGGCTGGGGCAGGTAAGAATTTGTGTGAGTTGGAATTTAGGTGAGTTACAAAATTCTTGAAGTGGCGGCTACTTCTGATGAGAGTTTAAACCGAGGTCTTGTGTATATAGATCCCCTTACCAATCTGCACATTAAAGAACCCTCATACAGGTCTGTAAATCCAACCCTGAGGAAAAACTTGCCTCGGGGACAGGATTAAAATCTCACTCCGTCGTCGGGTTATGACCTTCGTTGTCGCCTTACCGCGACGTTAAAAAAACCAAACAAACAGTTTTACGCGTAAGTTATTTTGAATACAAATGATTAATAAATGAAAATCAATGGAAAGAAACTTTTTTTTTTCATTGTTTCTTAAACCTAGCTTAAACCAAGTTATACAATATAGGTAGGCCTATACAGTATAGTATCAATACCCATATTTTTATGGGCCTCCTAGCTAAAAAGTTCGCTACTAGTAGGCGCGCTGCGACCACAGAAGTTTTTTTTTTCCCTATTCTTCCTGTGTTAACTTATTTAGATTGTTATTCAATTAAATGGATCGTTCCAACTTCCAAACTTCAATCTGATCGTACCCATAAATTATATAGGCTAGTAAGCAATGGAGAAAAAAAACCTTTGCTTTGATGGCAGCTAGGTGACCAGCTTTGACGCTCATAGGAGCTGTAGGCAAATTAACTCATCCATTCTAATTAACTCCATTCATGATTCTAGCCAGTATTATTTTTATTTCAATAAAATTATTACTCAGTTATTGGCAACATTAATTAATACTTAATATAGTTTTATATCTTATAGAAAATAAATTATTATGTTCAGTGACCTACTAAAATAGATAAAATATAAATAAAAAATTGAATTGTCTCAGATAGAATGGGGGAAAATTCGTAAATCAGTCGCCGTAATGGCAATTTTTGATTTTTTGGAGTTACCGTAGAACCCGTTTTTTTGGCTATAACCTAAGTTACCTCCAGACTTATAGCATCACTAGCAGCCTACAGACTGATATTATTTATGGAAAGACTCCAAAAATACACCATAGAGCACCCAGCAAAAAATACAATAAAATAACTGTATTAAACTGGTTACATTATTATACGCATTGATACGTTCTCAAAAATACACAGAATGATAAATAACTCTGAACACACGGTTTTGTAAAATTTAAGATTAAACCAGCATAATATGAAGTTGCTGGTTGAAAACAAAAATTGAACATAAAACAGCGGCGGACGAGCCAAAGTATAAAAGTTTTTCGGCGTTGAATATCATGAAATATTATTATAGGAGTTTAAGTACAAACTACTACTGTTTTTACGACACATAAAATTATTCTCGCCATCCGCCACCAGCCATTGCGAGCCAAATTACATTCCCTTCTCCATAGAGCTCCTATTGATATTTCGCTATACTATATGACGGGCACACAGGTAGTAATATAGGAGTTTGCCAAGGATTATACCGTATATTATATGAAAGGTGTTCGTCTGGGCTACAGGGTGCCACAATATTACTTTGTTTTCAAACAGCATCTCTCGAAAATTACATTATGAATTACCTGAACCTATAAGTTTAGAAATATGTTCTTAATGTGTCCATGATAAGTTGATAACAATATACTGCCCAATTTTGGCAAAAGGAAGTAACGCCGAAATGTAAATTTTTCAGGAGAGCAATTTGAAGTTTTGAAGTGCGGACAAATAGAAATTTAGAATGATAAAGGCAAACCAATAAGTTCCAGGACCTAAATTTACTTTAATTTCTTATATTTTAGTAATAAAGTTGTTTTACATAGGCAGGATTCTGTAGCATTGCCGTTTGGAAAATAAAAGTCAAAAAGACGTAAGCGACAAAATTATTGTCGCTTACATCCTATTGCCTCGATTTTTTAAAGAAAAGAGTCGCTTAAACTTAAGTTTACGTCCTTTGACCAGTGCAATTTCTCAAGGTTTTTGAAGGAATATTTGAGTTTTGACCATTTTAATCGTCCTTTTTTTCCAAAAAAATGCAAAACCTTATTTTGAGTGTAAAATAAATTGTCATTATTTTGACACAAGTTGAGTTGGAAATAAGCTCATTGTTTTATCTTGCTTAGTATCGGTGTAGAGTCCGAATGCCGAATGAAGCATTATGGAAATAACTTAGTTTGACAATTATATCTGTATGGTATAAGAACTGCGAACTCACGAGTCAGTGATGCATAATTTAGAGGGCTCAACATAATGTTTATGAAATCTCGTATTTAAATTTTATTTGTAAATTAGTACAGACTAATTTCAATTACCATATTTATTACATTTACATGTAAAAAATAATATACTCCCATATACCCCGTACGAAAACAAAATTAAAAATAATATAATATTATACTGTACTGTATACATAACTTTACGAAAAAGTAATATTGCGCATTTACATTTTTTTCTCAATAAAGTTTTACTCTATAATACAGCCTATCTTTGTACTCTCTTCGGTGGAAGCTTGCACTTCAGTAACTAATACGGTAACCTGTATAATTATATCGCTCTTTGGAGAGTCCGTGCAATTTTTTGGTCCCATATTTTTTTTTTTTTTTTGTCACGACAAAATTTTGCCTCGACAGTAGGTGCTGAGATCAAATTTTCTAAAACCAAATATGATGGACCAAATCGTTCTGTCCCGAAGACACAGTACCGGATTTTGGCATTTTACCAACATGGGCAAGCTACCCAGGACCCCCCCCCCCCCACACCAGAAAGGGGGTCTCCCACAAAAAATGGGATCACCACGAACAAACCTGTGAATAATCTGTGCTGAAAGTCCGATCCTATAAAATAAAGTGTTTTGACTTTTATGCTTAAAAAATTTTGTTTTACACCGGCTGTCAGATAGCTGCCTCCCCCAGACAGCCAGACACTTTTTGAAAATTTTATCCCTCCCCCAAGAAATTTAGCTCAAAACTGCGGCTGCAGGAGGCCCCCATAAAATTTATGCCTATAGGGCCCTCACATTTGTAAATCCGGCCCTGCCAATACAATCATCTAATAAGTTACCAGAATATATAGAGGCATTTTTTCGTTGATTGACTAACACTAAATTTTCAGTATAACACACAGTGACAGTTTTAGTCCATGATTTTATTCATTCACTAATAAATTCATCAATATTAATAATAGGCTATACTTTGTAGTCTACGTACCGGTATGAGTTTTGCAACCCAAACTTCGTATTTGATTGAATCCTTCTTCAAAATAACTTAATATGCCGCCTATAATAGTCGATATAAATTTGATGTCAGTGTTAATAATATTATTTAAATGTTATTTAAATGACAAAATCGATAGGTTATCGTATGTATGTGCTGGAGCAAAATTATTCAAAGAGACATTTTCGAAATCATCATCTTATTTGAATCGAGAAAAATAAACATATCAGTTCTTCTTTTCAAAATATTATTATAGATTTTTTTATTCAGCCTATATTTCGAATATATAGTCTGCCCTGATCAGAGTAAAATTAAAAAGTACCGTAACCTCAGGTGTCGAAGCCAGGTCCGTATTTACAAATGTGGGGACCCTGAGCAAATATTTTATGGGGCCCACTAAAAACCCCAATTTTGAGGTAAAACTCCTTGGGGAAAGGGAATAATTTTTCATAAAGTGTCTGGGGCGGCAGCTATTATTGATTTGACAGCCGTAGGCGAAAATTTTGTAAAGCATGCAAAGTTCAAACACAATTTTTTAGGATCAGTTTGGTGGGGGCCCCTTTTCGGTGTGAGCCCCCTTTCTGGTGGGGGGTCCTGGGCAAGCAGCTGCCCATGTTGCCCATGCCTAAATCCGGTACTGGTCGAAGCCGAATTTTTTTTTTTTAGCCTAGCCTATACAAGAAAATTTTCGAACATTTTAACATAACTTTATTTTAAGAACCGGCCTTCATTTTCTAAATGTTGGTTTTAAAAATAATAGCCTCCCACCCCCGGAAAATAATAAAATAATATAATTTTTAAAACCAAAATTTAGAAAATGTATAACAGAAATTTAGAAATGTAAAACATTTAAATGAACAACAGCTTAAATAAATAACATATACGAAATTAGGAATAATTAATATTATCTTCCATTACGATTTACAACTTTGCTACGACCTACGACCGGCTATATGGGTTAGTGGTTGCAATTTTTGCAAAATAAATCTATAAACCTTCCGAAAATACGTACGGTATAATATCCATTACTCTAACATATTTTGCGATGTACTATTTTGATTTACACTCTTATATCAAAACCAATTTTATATTTATGATCTGACCAAAATTGTGTATCATATACAGCAGCATCATTTCTACACCCTTTCTCCCCCTTAAAAAAACGTTGTAAGAAAATAATGCTCATAGCCGAACACGTAAGCAGAATTGTAAAAAGGGCCCCGACGTACTAGAGAATGTATTTTCTATAGATATTCGCATATACTGTATGCTAGGAAAGATTTGAAATTCAAAGTCAATACCTTGGGGCCTTTGGCTGTACGGACCTCTGATGAGGTTCTAATGTTATTTCCCTACAAGCCCGTCGAAAATAAGCTTGCTTTTTTCTTTCCTTCCTTTTTTTCTGCGTTGCAAGACATGGTGCAACTGAGTAGATGTTGGGTCCGCAAAAATCATTGAAAAAAAAAAGTTATAAAAATCCTGGGGCCATGTTGTAAAATAAACATAGCGATTTTTTATATCCTTTGATAGTATATGACCAAAATGTATCGATTATATTCAAGAAAATATATCGTAATAAATAAATAAATTAGTCGGATCCAGAACCCGACGACGGAGTGAGATTTGAATTTAAGTCTAATTTTTATGAACATGTAAAATCAATGACATCTCGGTTTAAACTCCCATGTCTCCTCCGAAAGAGCCGCCACATATTTTTTTTGGCCTGCGTTCGATTCCCTTTGATGTAGGTAACAAAAATAATACTCAATAAAAAAAAATTTCAACCGATTTTAATAATTTTTTTTATACTCGTATTGTAGAAAAATTACTAATAATTTACTTTGTATTAAGTTATGAATCACCTCTACTTTTTATTTTAATCTTCTTTAATAAAGAAGATAAAATATATTTTATTATTGTCAAAGATAATTAATTTTAACGGTTTAAAAATTTAAAAATTAATCTTATAAAAATCTAGTTAGGATAATATAGGATGAGATTGTTAGGAAAATGGTAAGAATACCTTGTAAGTTAGATTAGCTATAAGGGGTAGTAGAAAAACACAGTGTTGGCCGGGAATTTGAGGATATTGAGGGAATTATGGGGTAGACAGGAGTAGACGATTATTGACAATTAACATAAAGTCTGAAGTGACTACTGACTAACTTACAGTATAAGCCTCTAGCCAAAGTAATCGCCCATAGAAGAAATCTTGGAGGTACCAACCTACCAGTGTTGGGACCTGTGGCGTGCTCCTGTAAACCAGCTACTTTGGGCAGTTTGGAGGTTACGTTGAAAGTTTCAACGTAACCGAGTAGAGGGCTGTAGGGAAGCGCAGACGAGCCCATCCTAGAGAATTTTCCTCCGTTTCAAGTAAGTTAGCAGGGGCGTAGGCAGGAATTCATTTTGGAGGGGGATATTCTTGGGGAGGTTATAATTTTATTTCCAAAAGTATAAATGGGGGATGTAACAACCACGATCTGCCGGTCAGGCGAATTTTTTTTTTTGCTAAAAAAGCACCTACTGTCTGACCACGATATTAACTGCAGTAAAAAGCATAGCATGGGTTTTGCTCTGGAGTAAAGCCCATGCTATTAATTATGACAGTTAATACTGTGACCAGACAGTAGGCTACAATGTAGATTAAATTTTGTGCAGAAAACGTTCCATGGTATTGGTTTTTTCCCCTCCTTGGAAATAGGGGTGGGACCCCCCCTGCCCCTGGTCTTTAACATAATTTCAATTTATAACTTGGTAGCCTAGTTTGTAAAATAAAAATGGGCCACTTTTACTTTTAGCCTAGCCTAGCATAATTATGATCATGGTAGGCTAGGCCTACTGTTTTGATTTTTCATTTTTATGGTAGGTAACATAATAATATTCATCATTAACATTAATATTGCTTTTACGAAGTAGCAAAAATCTTTTTTTTCAATGTTAATGGTAGGCTATAGGCCTATTATTAATTTAAATAATCATTAAGTGAAATCTGCTGAGGCTAATTAAATAGCCTCATTTTAGCCTGTAGACACAATGCTTATGATACAGCTGCCCGATAAAGCCAGCCTTGGAAAGCAAAAAATTATTTTATTATTATTTTATCAAACAACTCCAATAGACAATTTATAAACAATAAAATAAATTGGCTCGTAATTTAATAAATTTTTTAGTAGAATTTAGAAACCAGAAAGCATTTTTTGTGATGTCAGATTGGCAGAAATTGAGTGGCCTATGGCATCATCTGTCTTTGTCCAGTGTCCATTGTATCTTTAGGCTTAGGAAGTTGTTTATCTTACAAAGTAAATTATCAAAAAAATCTCCGAATAAAGTATGCTTACAGAATTGCAAGCTTGATTATAGTAAATTGGATGCATGTGAAATTTACTGCCTTTCGAAATAGCCTTTTTGACCTTTCTGTGGGGATGAAAACAATAAAGGTGGCCAGCTGCAGGCTGATTAAAATAATTATGAATTTAAACCTAATAAGCAAATGGAGAAAGTTACAATTATGCTGAGAAATAGATGATTAGAGCATGGGAATTTATAAAAAAAAAATTTAAGGATAAAATCTTCCTTTTGTATATAACAAAGAAAAGCATCATACCTGAACATGGCCATTCTGTCACTTTCTTTCTCTCTGTTGCAGTTATTTTAGCACTGGAACTTAGATGTGGACACTCCATTTCTCAACTTATTATGTATTTTGGCAAAACATGTCTCAAACAACAAAGCCGATGACAGCAAAATTGAATTTAGATTTCAATTTATTTATAAATCAGATGACTTGGCTTCAGAATAAGCCGCAGTGGGGAACCCTGATTTTTTTCCCCAGATCATGCACTATGCAGAGTTGCCAAATTTTTAGTAAGGTCAAAGAATTTTCTGATAGCTTCTGCCTCGTTTTGAATTTGAAGGAAGCGGGAAATTTAAACATTATATTTTTATCTGAGAGTCCTGTAACTCTTGAGAAATTCCCAAAACACTTATAATTTATGTATTATTTTCATAAAAGGCTAATTATGCCGATATAAAAAGAATATCGCTTGCGCTAGCAACATCACTGAATAGCTGCAAGTGATAATCTCAGAATTGTGTGATATTCTAGAGTTAGGTCATAATTATAATATATCCAAATATTATTCCAGTACCTTGGGTCATAATAAAAATATATATTATACGGTACACAGTACATTCTCTAAAATACCTGCTAAAAATTCTGAACTACATAGTCAATTTACGATAATAAATACTCCGTAATACTAAAATCAAGAATATTGATAATATCTTATCCACCAGGCATAAATGGGCTGAGAATGTATTTTAATACGATAAGGAAGTTCCCTCTCATAGGCCATGGCCCCCATGCACACAATTCAGCCGCGACACCCCAAAAACCCCAGTGGAGACAGGGGCGTAGGAAAAAATTAATTTCGGGAGGGAGATTTATAATAATTTTATATCGAAAAGTATAAACAGAATCGGGGCTGCAGCAACCCCCCGATCCATAGAAGACCTGAAATTTTCAAGAAGCGTCTACTTTTGTTGTTATTGGGGACGGGGGGCATATTTCCAAATCATAGCGCCGTCCTCATCATCATGCAAAATGGAGGTATTTTATCTAATTATCTTATGATTTGAAATAAATAATCCAAACTACAAAGTTTGTCTAATCATGACTGAAATATCTTCTTTATTATTATAATCTTTTTGATTTATTATTTTCACCACAACTTTTGTCATAAAATTACAATATACGGTAGTTATTAAGTACGAGTAATTCTATTTAACAATTTATATATATCTTCTGAATATTAAAAACTTCAAAACCTCCTTTATGATAATTTTATAATTTATATGTAATTTACAGCATTAAACGGAATATCAGATTATTATTAATTTGGACTGTTTCGGGCAAACCTATATTCACTCTTATTTCTTTTGTACATTAAACACAACAGACAGGACTGGTCCTAGGTGCATTTTAAGATCTTTAACCTGTTGTGCAATCAAAAATACTGCATTTTAATAACATTTCTGCTTTTTGCTTTTAAGCCTACAGTCCATAATTGTTTTATATAATTATGCATGGAGTTTCCAAAATTAGCTGAGATGTATTCGTACGAATTTGTATCATTTTAAAATTTCTGTACCATGCAGAAATAAACTTTAATAGCGTTTACAAAAATTATTTATAAGTTAATTAACTATACCTAGAACTTACATAAAATTTGTATCAAATAAAAAAATTACTCTAGCCTACTTTACAAATTTCGATTGTAAAACCAAATAGGAAAGCAAACTATTAAAGTGTCATAATTGGAGCATGTCATAATTGAAAAAAAAAACTCACATCAAGTCACAACTCACATTCACAACTGGAAAAGAATTTCGAATAAATATTTTTTTCATATTCTGAGTTATGCCCTATACTCAGGGTTTATTCCAACTTACATACAACCTGTAAATAATTTTTGAATATTTTGGCACAGATGTTTGGGAAAATATACCAATTTTAATTAAGTTAAATTACTATTTTTATGACAAACAATTCCACATGAACTGTTCAATATTAAAAACAAATCATTATCGTATCAGAATAGAATCTTATATTAATACTAAAACTTATACAATCCGCCCATTTTTAAATTTTAGCACACTTTTATCATCCGCATTAAAAATACAAACAGGGTTTTAACAAATTATTTTAATAAATGCTATAAAACACAAAATATTAATATTTTAATTTAAAAATATGGAATAAGAAAATATTGCACCAATGTCCAAGCAAAATGCATAAATTTAAAATGTTCGGATCAAAATGCAGACCTCCTTTAATTGTTTAGTGTGGATAATTTAATAAAAAGTCTATTAAACTCAGAGAAAATGTCAGAGTCTAGAAGGTACATGCAATCCGATACTGCATGATGGTTAATTACAAAAAAATATTTAACCATCTATCACTGCAAATTATTAATTTAATATCGAATTATTTCTTTAAAAATTAATATGGAAGTAAGTACTGAACTGTATTTAAAATAATAAACTATATAAAATATTATGCGGTATTTTGTCAATTCACTACTATTCATGCTTTAACGAATGTACTCGTAATTAACTTTAAATAAACTTATTTTAAATATGAATAAAAAGGGAATTTTTAAATAAGTTATTACACAAAGAAGCGTTTTTTTATATATAATTTTTTAAGAAATGCTCTTTGCATTACTTTCCAATCATTTCTATCATAATATTTTAAAAAGATAATGGAATAAAAAAGTTATTCCTTTTACAGTTATGCAAATATAAATAGATAATAAACAAAGTAGAGAAAATCATGGGAAGTTAAGCAAATATCATAATAACAAAAATATTCTATTTTCTATCAAATTAAATAATTGACAAGCTATGCTCAACCTGAAAAAGGATTTTAAAACAAATATATTTTACATTATTATTATAGCTACCTAGATACTAATAATCTCAGCTGCCAGCAAATATTGAGATTTTAAAAATCGTGTTTAACCATATTAATCTCTATTTAAACTCCTAGTGTTCACAATGTACATTAGATGCATTTTAAATGCAACATTTTGCTCCATTATTATAGGGCTTTAATCATAAGAATATTAAAAGTAGTAAAAATATGTATAAAATAATGTAAGAAAGTTGACAACACACAAGTAAACTGAAGCAGCCCAAAACAGAAAGTACAATAACTATTATTCTGTACAGATTAGATGCTAATGTATTTCTAATCGAAAATAAAATTGCTAATTTTTTTACATTATTTTAATATATTTTGCTTACGTGCCTATAAGTTACTTGTATTTTTTTTTTAAATTACGTCTACAACCAAATATGATATTAAACAAAATGGCAATCATCAACATAATATTTTGTTAAAATTACATTTAGTCATTCACTTGCAGCATTATCCCATAGTTATGTATTTTTATTATTAGTAAAATAATACTGAATTTAATAAATATGATTCACAACGTAAACGTTCATATAAATAAGCAAAAGGGTCAAGAATATAAAGAGTATCTTACGTACGAGTTAGTCTACTCTTAACGTATTTTTTGAAAAATGCAAAATGTTGAAATGTTTTTAAAAATAATAAACAAAATTAAAAGGAAAATTACATTTTCTGGTGGTCAAAAATTCGTTTCAATTGTCTTAAAAAATCCAGCCATGTTTCAGGAATAAAATGTTTAAATTCAGACATTTTTATTCAATCATTTTTAAGGGATTAACTTACCTGTAAATTTGTCAGTATTGATTTGTAATAATAGTAAAGTTAGTAATTTATGTACTGGGAAGATCAAATTAATAGCATCTCAAACACTCCATTATTAAATCACTGCCTACTGAATACTTTATCATGATAGTATTTATAAGGCAGTAATTAAACTTATAAGTATAAAATATTACTCTTGAAAACAATAAATCGAAACAACTGGTATATCTTTGGAGTGGGTTTTCTGGAATATTGGATAATTATTATCTCAATTAAATTTAATACAAAATAATATAAATAAATGTATTAATTTTATAAATTAATACGAACTCATTGTTGATTCACATCTCCCATGATTTCTTTAACCATTGTAGCTAAAATAGATCTACATATGCCATACTATTAAATAAGTTAGATCTTTTTTTTTAGATCATTAACTTTTATCATAAAATTTTGATTATCAGTTACCGGTAGCAAGTCTGCATTCTGCAATGAGAGGAAGATGAAAGTTATTTACAACCACAAATAATGCAGACTGTTACGTACTGGTTAGGGAGATTCATAAATCATAAATATCAGATTACTTTGGCTTAATTGAAGCATGCTTTAGGCTAGAGAAACTCGATAAAGTCCGTTTTTTTTCGTAAATCTTAATCTCAAAACGGTAGAGAATTTAATGATAGTAGAGCATTAGTTTTGATTTGAGTAAAGTAAGTGGAAGTATCATACCTTAAAAATAAGATATAGAAATTAAAACTTATGCTTATTTACAATAGCCTTAAAACTTATAGGAAGACTAAAACTAAATATTCTCTTAATTATTAGCATATTTTTTCAAAAAGATCCGTAACAAAATGCCACTTTTTGGCTTAAACTTACTAGCAGATCAAATTGGCCTTCAATCTACGTACTAGCAGTGCAAAATATTTTTGCATCCCTCTACCTATTTCTCGTATATTTTCTTCTAGTTTGTGCTTTCATTTAATTTTTATTATAAACTAAATAACTATTATGCTTTTAGTGATAGATGGGATAATCTAACTTGTAATTATAAATTGCAATTTCCCTACTTAAAAATAAATAACTCCACTATCATTCAAAATCGAGAATACTTATGCAAACATCGCTCATAAAAATTTGGGGCTACTGTATTATCCATAAATTGCCCGTTCGGTAGGTAGCATAAAAACATTACTGTTAATAAAATAAAAACAATATGCAAATTTATTTTTTTAAATGTCTTTCCTTATACATACGTAATTACTTTAAAAATTCTAAATATTAATTATCGGTAATAATATAATAAATGAGTGTATTGCACGTATTTGTTAATATTATTGTGAAGAAAAATGGCAGTACAGTAAGTATAATTACACTTAGTGTGATGTATTAAAATATGTGTCAAAGTAAAATGTATTTTGAAGTTCAGCTGCTTGATAAGTCTATCTCAATTTAAGCTAGAAAACTTAAGTTCAAAAACTCTTATAATAGCAGAATAAAAAGAAAAAAATACTATTTTGGTAACGCTTAATTCCTAAATTAGCAAAGAAATTTGAAAACTAAGTAATACGATTTACTTGCAAAGTATAACATATTATTTCGAATTTAACAGTAAAAACTATAAATGAGCACTTCAATCCTTGTCTGACAAAAGGTGATACTGTAGAATACATTAGGCGTACTGTAGATACATTAGGCGTATTTCCGCGAGGACCATTTTAAAAGTTTTTTAAGAATGAGAACCTGCAGGATTAATTGTTTTGAAGCTCAATGATTTAGATTTCGAAGCATGTGCCTTTGGTTTTCGATTCTTACAAAATGGTTAAAATTGAACTCGCGGAAATTCGCCTAATTGATTCACCAGAAGGAGATGAATTCTTTGAGTTAAGAATCTGTGAATAATGCTTTTCTATAAGTGTATTATTATTTAGGTGTAAGTATGCTTATCATACAAATTTGGAGATAAGTTACTGCAGTATATTTAGATACAGTATACAACTTTTACTACCGGTATTTGGTAGACAACGATTTACAATACAGTATACCGTATTACAGTTATCATAAATTTTTTATCTAGATTTGAGATAATGTTATAAATTTTAAATGTAAATTTTCGAGGCCCTTTTTCAACAATGGCAAGTCTTTAGGAAAATGCAAAATACGTTTGTTTTCAATTGACTTACAGTATTACAAAAAATGCAAATAATTAATGGCAAGATTTTATTTGAAATTTAATTGCACCCTAATGGTAGTTAACGCTTTCAGGGTGCTTTATTAATAGAATAGGGCCTATACGAAATAATGTAAACACTTATATTTAATCAAAATATTTAAGTCCTGCTTCAAAAAGTGTTTAGGCAGGCTTACTGTATAAATTTCAGGGATAACATTTTTAACACCCTGTAAACTTACTGTTTAATTTTTTTACCAGTAGCCTACCCATTGAATCAATGACATAAAAAATCTGCGTTTACACTCACAGACAAGCATTTTCCTGTAACAGAAATAACTGAAATACACATAATATTATTCTCTTACCTAAGCTTATATAAAATTTTTAATGGAATTACGATTGGGATTGTAAGTT
>JAQGBM010000354.1:0-14612 GCA_034698405.1 Symphylella vulgaris | reverse complement strand
CTTTTGACTGTTTTATCACCGTAACATGTTTCTACATTCCCAAAATAAATGTTTTAACCACCTAAACTCATTTTTTAAATTTTTGTTAAAGTTCCCTATTAAATTAGTTGTACAGTTTTCGCTTTGAAAATCTACGCAGAACCTCAACCTCTCAGGGTCAGGGATCCAACAATTTAAGATATGATTTTTGCGATGGCAATTGGGTCAATTAAATATATTCATTTAATATTTCAATTACACTAACTCGTAAGTTATTTCAAATTACATAATTATTATACTCCAGCAGAGTAAAAATTTCTAATTGCAAATAGGCCTACTTCAGAGTCTGTTCTAAGGTCTTATGCGGTCATAAACGTTGAGAATGTCACACATAGTGTGAAACGTCCGGCTGTAATTTGTATATAAGTTATAAGTTAACGTTTGCAATAATAACATAAACAAAAATGCTGCCTAAGTTTTTTTTTCTTTTCGATCTACATTACTATCTGAATTAAGTCTGCAGTACAATATGGTACAATTAAAATACTTAAAAATAATTATATGCAATTAAATATAATTACGACTATTCTAATTTGAACCAACAGCAAATCACAGAAAGTAAATATTATTTTTTCTTTATAAAAATAAGCCCATTAAATTTACACTAAAGTTATATTGAAAATAAAATAGCATAAAATGTCGCGACTGATTTTTTATAGTCAGCCATGGTCACAGCTTAATATAATTACTCGTAAAAAAATCTTCCGAAAATGTAATTTAGAGAAAAAAATTATTTTTATTAACTTTTCAATTAATAATTGTTTTAAACTGTAACCAAGGCTGTTTCTATAACGTTGGCTTTTTTATATTTTATGATATAAGTTATAGCCTACTGATAAATAAAGTGAGAGTGTGTGTTTTAAGAAATAATCTATAAACTGGTGTCTGGGTTCATAATTAAGATTAGGCTCATGACGTTTTCAACGTTGTACTTGTGAAATAAGCCAATAATAAAAACTAAAAGTGCCTTGTATAAGAGGTCTCTTTCCGTTCATAAAAAAATTATTTATTTACCTCAGTGGTATATACAAGATTACAGGTTCAGTCTGTTATAAAATACAATATCATTCAATTAAAATACAATCTCTATATCAAAATAAAATTTAAATAGTTTCTTGCTTTTAGTTACAAAAATATTTTATCTTTCAATCATAAATTGCTAATACCAATAGTACATTTACATTTACATTTTGAAAATGTACTATTGCTAATACCATTTTAATAAACATAATTATACGTTATATCAGGATTCAGGAGTATATCAATATGCAAAAGACTCACAATGATGATAACCTTTAACATTGGAAATTTTGCAATATACGCCGGTAACTTATAATAGCATGCAGGTGAAAATTTTCAATTTTTAATTTCGAATTATATTATTAATAAAAATTAATATAAAGTTTAAAAAAAAAGAAGGAAATATTCTAATTATAACTATAATTATAGCCTAGATGTGAATTAAAATATCTAAAAAAAATCGTTTAATAGCCTTCTTTCCGAAATCCAAAATCCCCAATTTTTTCCTGGATCTTTAGATGATGCAAAACTTTAAAACTTTTTCACGAAAGAATTTTAAGTGTTATAATAATTATAGTTCTTGACGTATAGGTAACTGCCTAGTAAATTACTATACCGGGTACTAGTGGAAAAGTTTTTGATGGTTATTTATGATATCAAGATTCTGATACGATAAGACTCCTAAATTAAAAGTAATTCCTCTCTTCGATGCGATCAAGATTTAGTTCTAGCTTTATCCTAAACTCTTTTTAGTTAATTTAGAAGTCAATTTAATAATAATAATAATAAAGGCAAGATACTAGATCCAGTTTGGCAACTCAGCATGAATCCTGATTGATATGGGCAAAAAATCGATAGAGATTGGCTGTGCGCAGAAAGCTTCGTCGAAAAAGTTATTTCTGGGATTTTTCTCGGACTGCTTTAAAGTTTCATGCTGCTCATTTTTCCCAATATGATATTATATTCAAATAATTAATTCATAATGATTTAACATTAAATAGAAGAATACCATGATATTATTACTAAGTTAAAACAAAAGAAAAAGGTTTCTTTTTTTCTTAAATCAATCGCGCTCACCTACATTTTACGTCACCCCTAGCAACGGCAGTACAGTGCTCTTAACATCACTGACACACAGCACGCCTAGCGTTGCACCAGGTCAACGCATATAAGCACGAAATTATTATTTCTCCAGATGCTGTTAACTACCAATCCGAGAGTCCATTTTTCTTACTTAGCGGTCTGAACCTTTCAGATTTTCTCAACTTTCTATTGAACTCTTGTAAGTTTTAATCCGTCTTTAAAGCGAATGCGAGCGCAGACTCACTCTTCTGGACCCAGAAGAAGCAGAACGAACGAAAAGCTCAAACAGAATCTTGAGGTAATATAATGGAAACTGTCTTATACTGCCTAATTAATCTCCAGCACCGCAGTCTTCGTAAGTTACTTTTTAAGTAATTCAAAGAGATTTCATCAGAAGATATGAATAATGTTAGATTTTTTTCTCTTCTAATTATCTAATGAAAATAAGTTTTAAATACCGGTAATAGAATATAAAACCCAGCAAGGAAGAGGAAAATACCTCTACTAAAAAATAGTTTAGTTACAACTTTCATGTCAACTTTAAAGTTTGCAATATTATAAACGAATTTTTAATAATTAAGAAAAGTGTGCAGCAACTTTCAAAAAAATGAACTGATTGTGATATTAAGAAAATAATTAATGAAATCATCGCAAAATATGACAATTTGGTATCGGGCAGCTTGCATCAAGCTCAATTACTTGCAGTTTCTAAATAATTGGCCTTCAGGTAAGTTTTATCAAATTTAATAATTAAGCCCTATTATCTTAATAATATTGAGAGGGTTTGGTATTTTTATTTTTATTTTAAAAATTATTCTGTACTCTCACTGGTTATATAAATGCAATTAATTTTTTAATAAAATAATTAAAGTTTTAAACGGCTTACTTTTAAACTTAGGCTATAGCCTATATACCGTTTAAAACTTTATTATATTTCCTTTGAAAAAATTAAATTGCATTATGAAAAAAATGGAATAATAATATTTGATTTCATTTTTTCATAATTATTTATTTATAAAAACTAATTACATTACTTTATCCATAGATTGTAGACCAAAGTAGGCTACGTACTCCATTTTCAAACATTCATTTAATTAATAATTATGATTACATTATTTTTATTTCCTTAATTCAAGAATCATTACAAAATATATTTTTATTATAATATTATAATTTGTTTAGCATACTATTAGGAGTAAGTTTATATGATACTCGTAATCTCGTATATAAATTTTCCTAGTTTAGGGTTGGTGAATTATTATGAATGCTTACATTGTAGGCTACTACTGACTTTTTGGTCCCTTTAAATTTATCATAAATTTCTTCAAGATATATACGAGTAATCGAGTATAGAATAAAATATCTATACAGCAGTAAACCGTAATAATTTACGGTACCGGTACAAAGTCTGTCGAGTTGTTTATTTCATTTCGATCCGATTCAGTGAAATATTAATGAAATGTGTTAATGAAATCCAATAAAATGTTCACGCGCAACCTACATTTCATTGGATCGAATAATATGGAAATAACAAATTACTCGACTATAAATTTGTGCAGAGTCTGCAGACTTACTCGAATACTGATTGGGTAGTGGGTAGCCTACAGTTGAATAAAACTGTATAGCCTACTCAGCACTCGGAAACAAAATAATAGTTGTTAATTCGCAACAAAAAGGTTTAAATTTTTCCAGCGCCATCAGAGTTGTTGGAATGTTACGAAAAAATTTTCGATTTACCAGAGCTTATTTCGCCTTCGTAGGTTTTCTACTCAAATATACTCGTACATACTGATGCTGAACTAATTAAAAATAAGGCCTAACCGCCAGGGCGGACACTAAATTTATGTCTGAAAAATTAAATATCTCCGATTGAATGTTTTGGGGTACGAACAGTAAAAATAATGAAATTAAAAGTATGAAATTTAAAAAATTACAGAAAGCTATATAAAGTATACTCCGCTATACTGTATTAAACAGTATTTATTTATAACGGACAGGCCTCCAGAAATGTATCAAGAAAATAGGCTAAGTTTTCTGTTTAATATTAAATTACCTTTATAAATACTAAAGGGGCTTCCATAAAGGACGTCCGCAAGCTAAGGGGGAGGGGGGTAAAGCAATTTCGGACGTCCACTTTTAAACATAAAATTTTAAATATATTTTTTTTTAATTTCTCTCAAACCAATGCTTCAATAAAAATAGATCCCACTTTTAATTACGATTTTAGGTTATAAATTAATATACTTTAATAATTAATTACCGGTATTAGCATTTGACAGAGATTTTAAACGGCTTCTATAAGGTAACCTATTTTGTAAGTTACGGTACATTTTGATTTTATGTATAATGGGGGGTCAAAAATTGGAACCCCATATAGAGGAAAACCCCCAAAATAGCGGGAGCCTTGGTGGGGGGTCAGGGGTCAAAGCCCCTCCTGAAGCTGAACGCTTTTTTATAATTTTGGTTTCAATTTTGGCCACTAAAAATTCATTCATTGAGTATAAACATGTCAATTTGGTCTATGAATATTTAAAAATACTCCGTACTTGTTTTAGCCTATCTAGTCATACAGGGTGGGAATTCCCGGGGATTGGAGATTTAAACACTTATATTTTGCGAAATCTAACTCCCGGACCGCCGGAGGCGAAAATTGTTTTTCTTAGGGGTTTATAACCTCAAAAAATTGATAAAATTTTCATATTTGGTTGCATTTTTCCAAAATCCAGCCCCCCCCCTTTCCGGACGCTCATGAGCTGGAGTGTGGTATTCTGCTGGGCGTTGGCGCAGTATAGGACTTCAGTACATCCCACGCAGTTTCAACACAGGGGGCCAGAGTGGATGTTTCTATCTGGTACTTATAATGTCGTTGGCTTAAAAATACTTTAGCTTCTATTTTGGGGGTTTTCCTCTGCATACTTATAAAGGTATCGACTAGACCGACGGAGTGGATTTGGGGTTGGTCTCCCCATTGTTGATTAAAGTCAAGCTCCGTCGGGTGTGGTCAGTGTTAGGATGGGTTTTTAGAAAATATCATTTTTAAAATTATTCCGTAGGCCAACTTTAATTTTTTTAACATAAAGCTTATCTGCACCCGTAAATCCCTGAGTTTTCTGCAATATGAGAATTTGGGTTCTTAACATATTAATTCATAATCGCTCATTCACAAATTGTTGGTGAAAGAATTCAATCAACAACAGTCGATAAGAACTGTAATACTAAATTATCTCCAACCTGTATTTCACTTATCTACTGTTCCTATACGAGTTGTCAGACATAAAGCGATACTTCCTGCATTTTCCATTATGTTAAAGTAATTGAAAATAATAAAAAAGAATTTCAACGCATGTAACATACGAGGTTTAGACAGGTGCTGCTAATTCTATGACAAATAGCTTTTACGGGACAACTTCGTTTTTTTTATTATTTTTCGCTTCTTTTTTAAGTGTAATAGAAGAGATATATCCCCGTCGAGCGAGCACTGTACGTAGTACGTACCTCCTGAGGCTTCTGGTATTATATGTGTTGGCGAAACAGAGGAATTACGGTATAAAATGAGTACATCCGTTTAGATACCATTCGCTCCAGTGTATTTTGCTGCACCCTATTTCTATCCAAATTAGATTAAGTTTTATAATGTAATTATTTTCGCAAATTAGACTGTTATTACATTATATATTTTCTAATTAAGCATTTTACCCAGTACTACGAGTAATCCCTTTTTTAACTCTCATATTTCATTTTATGGTCTTCGTGTACATAGTTACGAAGCGATGCTATATGGTTAATTCAGAATAATAGCCGGCTGGCTTGTTTTGGGAATAAACGCGGCTCCAAGTGATGGAACAAGAGAAAAGCTAAGAATACAGTTTGAAAGTCTATAACGTACAGTACGTGTGAACTATACTATAAAAGCCCTGATAATATGTCCCTTTCGGTTTACGGGTTTGAGGCAATAAAGTGTGTGCCATAATATTTTTTACCAGATCATTTCATATGACGATACCTCGATCATAGTTCTCTTAATTTTAGAAGCCAAATTACATTAATTCTCCACATTTATTGCTCGTGGCTTCGCAAGATAGCAGAGGTTGCACAAGCCAAAGTAATTATTATCAACGGGAAATTTGATAAAAATCAATGAATCAATGTATCGATTTTGTATATAATCAATATATAGGACTAATTTATCTGTCGTTCAGATATGTGGCTGGCAGAAAAGTACTAGAAATGCACATGGAGTGACAATGACAGACCTAATTTTACAATTTTACAAATGCGCGACAAGTATCCACCCAAAAGAGGACGTTTACACACCCCTTTTTAAGAAACGCTATTTGGCAATTTCCTGGAATTAGGTTTGTCATTGTCACCCTTGCCAGTACTGCACAAACAGACACACGATATTAGATTGTGGCTGAAGTAAAAAAAAATGCCGCTCCCCTATAACAGTATCATGTCACCCTTATTAAATTTAGTTTTTATCGTATCTTCTGCACGCTTGTGCTTTTATACGAGTACGAGTATTTTCTTATATTCCTTCAGTTTAACTTACTGTTATAATGTAACTGTCCAGGCATCATAAACTGCGCCAGTATTTTTCCAAGACAACAGCCATATGATACGGTACAGGATAGTTAAAGTCGGTTGGAACATACTGTACGATAAATATGCTGTTGTAGTACAAAAGTATAACAATACAGCTACTAACTTAAACGAGAATGAAAGAAAAGAACGGTATAAGAAAAAGAGAAAGTTGTATTTGAAACTCATGGGAAAATTTCAACGTCACACCGACTGATCAGCTTGATGTACACTTTTCTTACACAGATCTAACATCTTTCTTGTCTCGCAGAAACTCAACCAGAACAATTCTTCAGAGAATTTAAAATGTCTGGGATAAAATCTTTTGTCAAAAAGTATTTTACACGTAATGTGAAATGCTGTGGAACTATTATACTGCTCCAGTACCGTTTATATAAAGTTATATTAAAGCCTAGAACTGTAGAAGATAATAGCTTGTACGACCAATAAGACTAGTATAACTTAATATTATTCTTTCGAGTGATAAATTTATTCTATAGAAGTCTATACAGGTAGAACTGCAAAAAGACGTGCAGTTACGGTGATTACAATGTCAATAGAATACTATGTTTCACAATAACACTTTGTGAATTTCTATAGGTAAATACAAGATTTTTCATTCTTGCAATGGTAGCATTACAACGATTGAAAAAAAAAATCGTTCAGTAAAACCTATATCAGAATAATGGTGACTGGGATGGTCGATTTTACTCATATGCTAATTTCGTTCAATTATTCTATTACAGACTATCTGTACCAAACATTTTAACATTAAATTTCTAACTTTCCTACCGGTTATTAATTTTATTTTAATAATTTATTTATTATATTAAAAAAAAAACTCCAAATACCTTGACTTTCTTAAGGTAAATAATCATGGTCTTTTAAAGTAATTTTTTTTATTTTGACTTAATTAAAATATAAAAAAATATCAACAATTAAAAAAAAAAATTAAATCTTTAAGATTTAAAGTAAGTTATATTTTAGAAGCGAACACAGAGTCCATAGGTCCATAATAGCTTAACCTAATCAGTAAACAAAATGTATAAATGCCAAATAACATTATTATAAATAAATACTAAGGTAAACATATAGCCTAATACCTGTATAGTACCGTATGTAGTGGTCTAACGTAACCTAAATAATTCGTAAAATTAAACAGGGCTTAACAAGATTGCTATAACCACAAATTCAAACCTCATTACGAAATGTATATGTTACAGGTCTTAATTTATTGTAGTTTAGTGGTGCTGGTAATCATTAATTCTGGTACGTTATGAAATCCATTATAATATATAACGGATTAAAAGCTCCATCATATATTATGGCTTAGGTTTATATGCATATTTTTATAATAAACTTTGCTAATAAACCTTGACAGTTTGCAAATATAAACAGCACACCATTCATTTATAATGGCGAGCTTTGTTAAACCCAGCAGGCGGCCACTGCCATATACTTCAGCTCCCATGATCGCTTTAATAATAACCTATGTACAGTAATTGTGATAGAGCTGAAGTACGAAATAATACATTATACATTGCAGTATAACATAGCCGCAATTATGCACGTATTTGAAAGAGTTATGGATAAATAATTCTTCATAATGTATGGGGGTTTAAAATGAGAGGCTAATAATAATAATTGTTATTCAAAGTGAATAATGGCTATAAGTTATATACGGGGTAGTATAAACAAAACTTCAAAACAAGCTCAACTTGAAAGGGTTCATAAATAAAGTACATGAGTTTATTTTTTTAACTCTAAATTCATCCATTAATTGAGCAGGGAAAATATAATATTTCTGTCTAGAAGATATTCTCCATCTCCATTCATACGGATGATAAATTTTATAAACAAAGTTATGTTACCATAAAATAATAGAAGCTTTTCGTCTTTCAACTGAAAGATATGTTTCAATAAATGACTAAAATGTAACTTCAAAAATAAGCTGCGAGTGTAAATAAGTTACTCTTTCTTTTTTACTCCCACTTTTATGTTTATTTTGGGCATTATTTCCATTGAAATTTATCCTCAATATTATAATACTAAAAAAAAACTTTATTTTCTTATTTTAGTTTAATTAATAAAAAAAATTAAGTTGAGAAATTTTCTTATACGTTCAAACCATTGCATTGCATATAACAAGTAACTTAACAATAAGCGAATATAAAATTCGGCTTAAGTTTTCTTGATTTTCATCCGTCTTTAAAAATTAATTATACAAAAAACTAAGTTAAATAATAAAAAAAAGTAATTTAAATTAATTTTTGTGCAAATTTTTTAATGAATAAATTGAATATCAGTAGAGAATTTTTCTTGTTACCGTACGTATTTTGGGAATAAATTTCAATTGAAACTTTTCATTGAATTATTCCTCCCAGATTTCGTCTATATATACAGTGATGTTTGAGTATTTTCCTTGTTATTTTGGGAATAAATACATATTTCATTGGGAAATTGCCCAGTCTACGAGGAAGGATTGCATTATACTCGTAAATTCAAGCTGATGTTGCTCCAGATAATATAATTATGGTCTTATCTATTGGCTAGTATGATACCTACAACTTTAGTACATTATTCGTAACTTATACCCGTTAATATTATTAAGATATTAATTACGTCTAATAATAAAAGCTGTCTGTTTCTTTTAAAACAATCTGGAAGATCTTCCAAACTTCCAGCATGAATGGATAATGGATTAATGGAATAATTACTTTATTAATTCAGCCAAAGGAAGTTGGTCAGCAGTTTCCCTCTTTTATTTTGGCCGTCCAGAGATCCAGACAGCACTCTTATATGCATCATCATTCATAACATCCTCTTTCCTTTTCCGAATATAAACCGAAAAGAGCTTCTTAAATAAGTTCATGAGTCAGAGACTGCGTTAATGGCCACCCATCCTTATCCTGGTTCCTTAATCGAAACTGATAAAAAGCAGTTATCCTGTTATAAAAAAGTGGGCTATTTTACGATAACTGATATATCACCGAACTAACTTATAAATCATGCTGTATAGATGCCATTTCCTGCAAAAATGGTTATTTCATTTCTTCTTGAACTAGGCAACTCAACGCAAAATAAATCGAGGTTTAGGCTATAGGGATTATTAAAAAAAACCTATTTATTTTTTTCCTTAATAGTTTTTTAGAATATGATAAATTTACTTTCTGCAAAATTTTATAATGCACTGCCAAAGAAGTGATTACTTCTTTGACAATACTCATTGTATTCAATGAATGATAGCCAGTCCGGCTGTGTTGTATAACCCACTGTCTGCTTCAGTTTCAATACAAAATGTTTTATTGTATCCAAATGGTACCGCAGTTAATGCCTTTTTCTTTTCAAATAAACAATGAAGTTAGATTTTCATTCTGGAAATTCAACAAATTTGTTGTTGGAATTAACTTCTTTCTAACCTAACACTTGTAACAAGGCAGCTGTTAATTCTGAATCTGTGCTGTGTACGACTGTATACGAACTGTTGTATACGGAGTATAAACCCTGGTATAATACCGTACTGTAACTTAATTACCGTTCAGCAAGTACTATGATTCATCCTTAATTTCAGCAAGGCCGAAGAATATAAGGCTTGTGTGATAATGCAAAAGTGGACGGTGCACAACTTACACGAAAGCTAGATTTCGTGGATGTTCTCATTACTATGTATCATACACAGATGAATTTAGATTAGCAATTTTAATATGTTAATGAAAAATTAAATTGATAAGATTGGAATACTTTTCGAGTGATATTTTTTACAGAAGATATGAAATTTGCCGAAGTTTTCTGATCATAACTAATATTTTAAATATATACGGATCGAGTTTCGGTATACCGTATTACCTTCGCAGTGACGGAGCTATAAGAGGGAGCAGGAACCGTGGCTCAATGCTGCATGGGTGCCCGAGGCTGCAGGGGGGGGGAGGGGGGGAGCAAACCATGAAAATGTGAAAAGGGCTCCCTTAAGTTATTAAGTGTTAAAAATGTACGAAATTTGACTTTACCGAGACAAAATTTTCCACACACAAAAAAAGCTGCAGGTCGGGGAAGGGGGGAGCTAGGGCCTAACTTAATTTCTTGTATGCCGGAAATTTGAAGTTCCGCCACTGTACCTTCGTTTTCATCATTGATCTAAAAATCCAATAATGCTCGTACAGCAGTCTTTTATTTTATTTTTTACTTTAATTTATATTACGGTATTCATTTCTTCTTAAGCAGCATTCTCGTACGTGATTTCCCTTCTTTAGCAGTATAAGTGATGACGATTGACAACATATTATTATACAACATTATTTTTTTACTAATAAAATCCCCTCTTCAGTTCTTTACAAAGCCTGGATCTAACCGTTACATTTCTAGGTCTTTATATTTTTAATCAATATATAGTTTTTCAGCCTCTATTTAGCCGGAAACAATAAGGAGCTTCAGAAAACTCGCCGTATAATAAGAGATCTTTCAACATCCGTAGGCCGTATACGTCTCAATTTACTAAAAAAGATTTTGAATTTATTCTATATCCGGCAACCTATTAGGAAACGATTAATCAACAAACACGGTGTCTGTTTTCAGACAAAATAAAACGTTTAGAAAAATTCAACAGAGGTTGATTTGTGTTCAGACTAAGTTATCATGCTTTGCATCATTTTGTATATTTTAGACGTTGAAAAATGATTGTGATGGAAAGCTTTTACAGTGTATTATAATGCACGGTTTCTTTTTTGTTAATGTTTCCCGAAATAAACAAAAAAGCAAAGTTTTGTTATGTTGACACTAATTGATTTACCATTCGAGAGATAATAGACAAAACACTGAACATCTCAATGATATAGTAAATAAAAATGTCATCATATCGTGAGCCCATCTTTATTATTTTATCATATAGTCCATGCCATTTTATACTTAAACAAACATTTTGATTGTGTTTGTCTATATTAGTTTTATATACTGTACATATCCACCGAGCGGTATATTTTATTGAACTTTACGAATTATATTATAAGTATATATAAGTATATAATACGTTCATCATGCATTATGTAGGCTATTTGTCTTCAATAAATGAGTTATTTTGTGGACCATAATAGGCCAAAATATATGCTACATTTTATAAGTCAGAGAATCAGAGACAAAGATTATTCCCCTATAATAATATCTTTAATCAGAGATGTAACTTATAGGATATACTCGATAGGCCTAAAATGCTGTAGCCTACCCGGTATATAGTAACTCAATCTCACTAAATAAATTATATTGTAGAGATACGAGTACAAAGTATAGGCTAAAATCAGTATTACCATTATAATAATAATATTAATTTTACCTAACTTAATATATTATGCAAATGGAAAACAATATTTGTCCATATCAAAATTCTGCTAATTGACGTTTGCAATATGGATTTCATGATTATTTCATCATTTTGAAGTGTTTATCTGATGCTGAGAACGATTGCATCCTGCTGCGTCCACAAGGATAATATACAGACCTGTCCATCAAATCTCTCAAATACAGTATTATTTTCTCATCAAAAGCATTGTAGTATATAATACAGTATATTATATATCATAACCCGTTATATTATATAGCCCGTTATATATATATAGCCAAGCCTATATAATATACGAGCAGGTATATAACATCATTGCAGTAGGCTATATAAGCACTGATATACGAGTAACAGCTAGTTCCAGGGTATTAGAGTTATCATTATGGAAACCAAGTTAGGATTTTACGGTATTATGTTACATTTGACATATCTATATTTCAAGTTATATACTTGCAGGATTACTAATCTGTCATTGGATGGTTTACACAAAATACGCGTATTTCGTAATCGTTCCTCAAAATAATCAGTGACAGGAACAGTATTGTCAACGACATAAGGACTGCTGCATATGGAAGACCAAAATTCCAAAGAATAAGAAGAATGAGATAATGCGATTACAAAAGACCTTTTTCGTTTCTTAACAATAAAGTCCCTCTTCAAATAAAAGACAACGAACAGGAACAGACCTATTCAACCGAAAATAACATTTTTCTCTTTAAATGTTTATAGGAAAAAATCGAATAAACGTTCGTACACAACTCCAGGAAAAAATGTTGCTAAGTATAAAAAAAGGCAGAGAAAACGTTACAACATGAATCAACCCAACCCATTATAATGATCAAATTGATCCGCAAACACTCAATTTGGAACCCCCAAATTGGTCATCAGTGCATTGGGAAAACATTTCGGCGAAGCTGAGTTAATTATAGAAGCATTAATGAAAAAATAGCTAAGGATTCATTACATCATAGCAGTAAATGAAATTACAACGAGTTATACGTAAGTCGTAAGTTATAAGAATTAAGTGGATTTGGTATAATAGACTACTAAAACTCTTTATTCAAGTCGAGTTTTTAGAACGAAGAATACGTTCTTCTTCATTCTAAAAACTTTTTGGTTAAAACCTCCACAATATTCTATGGTTTTAACCAAAGCAATAGAATATTGTGGAGGTTTTAACCATATGCCATAGAAACATCATTTTACTTTACTTTACTAGATTATTCAAATAGGCTAATATACCTCAGTATAGTGACCACTGCACTGAATCTCTTACATAATGTACGGTAGTTTCTTTCCAAGTTCTGTCTGTGTATAAAGCAGTGTTGTGACCATTTCGGGAAATTCAATTCCCATTCTTTGCCATTCCCACTTCCATTCCATTCCTTTATATATTTTCTTCCATTCTTAAAAATCTTTGTTCTGGGCTATAATATGTTCGTTTTAAAATAATACTACCGATCAGTAGCACTATAGCATAAAGTATACAAATAAAATTTTTACAAATTAAAAGTATACTCGTTTTTAATTTGTGAAAGTATAGCCTACTCGTTTTAAATTTTACAAAAATTATAAAATTGTAAAATTTTTCGATACGGTAATAATTTTAAAAAATGTTTTAAAAAATTTCATAGAAAAGGAATTATCAACGGTTGCTCAATGCTCAATTTTCATTCCCATTCCTCATAGCTTGCATTCCCATCTTTCAATTTCTCTCGATCCCCATTCCCATTCCAATTCCTAGCTTATTTACATTCGGAATATGATTCCGGAATGGAATTTTTCGCAACTCTGCATATTAAGCAAGGGAATATCCCAAAATTATGCAACGAAATATGTGGAGAATCACCTATAATAATTACTTTTATAAAAACACAAACAGCATCTCCAAATTACTTTTCCTTAAACATTGGGACAATCCTAATCATAGGAGAGCTTCCCAAAATTATGCATTCATTTTAATTTTCCGCCAAGTCATATTTGACAGGCAAATAATACACTCTAGTACAAAATAAATTTTTACAATAATTTAAAATGACAGCAAGACTACAACGATATATTTTAGCCTGCTGTACTACAAAGCATGCGAAAAATTACAAACTTTTCCATGTAAATCATTGTAACTAAATATAAGACTATTCAGATTTTCCTTTTACAAAGGTAATAAGCATCTATTCATCATACCTCGTAATTATTATATTATCATGTAAAATCTCTTATCGTTTGGTAAGCTATGCCCCAGCAACAAACACAAACATCCTTTTTTTTCAAGATTATACCGGTATACGATTACCAACACAAAAAGATATACTAAATAAAAAAAAATTTAGTTGAAAAGCTTTGCATCTCTGATTCTCTGTATTTACAGCTGTATAAGAGTATAACCATAACTGATATAGGCTACTCGTATCATGATACGGTATAGGCTTTGTTGAAAAACTGTAGGTGTATAGGCAATATATTACCATGGTTGCATGCGGCACTTTCATCTTTTCGATATTTACAACGTCTTGTCATTTGATCGTAGAAATTGAAAAGCTTTGCGGCTGTGAGATCGAAT
>JAQGBM010000353.1:0-14613 GCA_034698405.1 Symphylella vulgaris | reverse complement strand
CTAATGTGCGGCCCTCTCAGATGTGGATAATTTACAAAATGGCCCCCAGTTGGAATCGAGTTTGACACCCCTGAGTCCCTGACCTAGAATAATGTGGTTTAAAAAATGAGCTAAGATTAGCCCATTATTGAGTTTATATTCTGTCAATACACCTTTTCTTTTAACTGTTTGTCACGTGATTTTTAGTTGTCATTGAAAGTTGCCTGCTCTTTTTTAATATTATGCTCTAATCTTTATATTTACCAAGAAAAATGTTTAAAATTTTTACAGATATATTCTTTCATTTAGTAACATAATTAAATATAAAAAATTGTTAATGGTAACATTTTAACTTACTCTTCGTATTTAGAGATTACAGCAAATTTTTTAAAATGTGGCAACGTTCTATGGCGGCTAAGCCACGCCTCCGAAGAAAAGGTGTATATGGAAATCAAATTTAAAAAAATATATACTCGTACTGGGTTAATTCAACCCATTTTTATTCATATTTGAGTTATCGATCCCAATTTTTATCCCCAGATTTTACCCATGTTTTAATATTATCCATATTTGGGTTCGATTTTGACCCATATTTTTTAGGTTGTAAAATGTAAATATCTTTAGAATTCATTAAAAAAAAATTATCTGTAGCCTAATAAAAGTATAACATTTCTGCATTATAGAAACGTTGTCAATTTTTCTATAGAAATTATTTTAATAGAAACATTTTAATATAAGAAATTATGTATTTTCTATAGATTTTTGAATGGAAATTTAAAAAAATTATTTAATCATTATAATTATTACAGAATTATTGTATAGGATAATTTCGAGACATTTCTGCAAAATCATGTGATTACTTTCAAATCATTTTCTATAATCATAATATTATTTAATATTTATATAATATTTTCTAAAGAATTTTAGAAAATATTAAAATTATTCTTTAATATAATTATTATAGAATTGTATATAGCCTGGATATTTTCTAGACATTTCTGCAAAATCATGTAATATTACTTTCTATAGAAAATCTTTTTCTATAATTTATAATATTTACTAAAGAATTTTAGAAAATATTTTAAAAAATCTTTAATATAATAATTATAGAATTGTATAGGATAATTTCTAGACATTTCTAAAAATCATGCAATATTACTTTCTATGGAAAATCATTTTCTATAAGTTATAATATTTTCTAAAGAATAAATTTAGAAAATATTTTAAATATTCTTTAATATAATAATTGTATGGGATAATTTCTAGACATTTCTGTAAAAACGGCGGAGTGGCATTGGGGTTTGGTCTCCCCATTGTTGATTAAAGTCAAGCTCCGTCGGGTGTGGTCAGTACTAGGATGGGTGATCTGTTCCACGACCAATTCATTAGGCCCATTCCCCTCGAGCATAAATCTAGACTTATGCCTCGAGTTATAGAGTCCTAAAGGACTGAAAGACAAAGTAAATAAAGCGCATCATCATCGATTCATCATCATCATCATTTCTGTAAAATCATGTAATATTACTTTCTATATAGAACATCATTTTCTATAGAAAATCATTTTCTAAAGAATTTTAGAAATTTTACTTTTTTTTTCTTAGAATATAACTTATTAGCAATCACATTATTTTGTATGAAATATTTCCTTATTAGCGATTTTAGGCTATACCGATGTTCCAAATATAATTAACATTAGTGACCCTATACAGTATAAGGCCTATAATAGGCTATTATTTCCCCATCTTTCTTAGACCAACCTAACCTAAGCTACAGCAATCCCAGGAAACCTATAAAACTAAACTTAAATACATTTTTATCCGCCTTTGAAAAAAAAAATACTGGTAGTAATTTTATTTTTATTACGGTAGACACCCAACTACGATATTACCCTTTTATTTCAATCATTTTTAGCTTTATTATTTAATGTTATTTTTCATGGAGAAAATACGCTTTTATGAGAATATCATATTATAATATTTATGGAAATAATGCAATGGTACGTGAATGGTCTAGCATATTAAGTAATATGGGAGAAAAACTCTTGTATTAAATAAAAACTCCTGTATGACCGCACAGCGAGCATATATCTTTTTACAAGACAAAAACTAGCCGACTGTACAATATTTCTAAGTCATGTTTGGTGTGGGGGGAGGTAGGGTATATAACTTCACCGACACCATTAATTTCCTATGCTACTCACACTTTAATGTATGAGATTATGTGAAATGCTGTAGCTTTGCTATAATATGAGGGACTACTATTCCCGGTTATGCCAAGACATCTTGTTCATAATGTTTTTCATATTTTAGAAATCTTACGTTATTGCCAACGGCCTTCATGCACTATAGGAAAAGAGGACCAAAAATAAGCAAAAGGGCCTTCAAAAGGTCAGTAAAATGACGATGTTCACTGTCATCCACATTCCACAGTGATTGGTCATTTTCTGTTCGTCCCCACATTTATCAGAAGTCAAAGAGTTAAATAAAATATATACCGTACGAATTAAAGCTCAGTTATTCTTGTATATAGGGTATACCCTATACAAGAATAACTGAGCTTTAATTCCTGTCTATTATTTTATATTTTTTACTATAATTTATGCATTCAGCCTACTAGTTGTGTACGAGACAAGATCTAAAAAAGTTTACAATTGGCCCGATGCGCGTCCATTTCTAAGTAAAAAGTAAACAAAAGAACAACACTCATGCGTGGATATGCTTTCATTTTCGTAATCAATACCGGTAATTGATAGGACAGGCAAAAGTGTATTGTATTCGTATAGGCTATTCAGGGCCGGCGGATTTACAAATGTGGGGGGCCGGGGGCCCTGGACAAAAAAAAAATTTGGGGATACTTTCGTCTCCAACATGCAACATCTGCATCTCGTCCCCGATCAATTCGTTGTCAACAACTCGTCCCCGATCAATTCGTTCTCAACAACTCGTACCCGAACAATTGGTTCCCGGAGCATTACGCTCCCAAACAACCCGTCCCCAAAATTTCGTTCGATTTGTTCAGGTACAAGTTGTTGAAGACGAATTTCTGGGTATGAAATTTTGGGGACGAATTATAGGGGGACGTATTGCTCGGGAGACTAATATTGTTCGTGTACGAGATGTTCGAATATGAATTGTTGGGGACGAGTTGTTGGAGACAAAGCATCAGCAAACCGTTTGGTGGGTGACCCTCGGCAAGCTGCCCATGTTGCCCATGCCTAAAACCGGTACTGAATCGTATTGATTTTTTGTTTATTAGTAATTGTGGACACGCATCCGTCCGGACCGTCCCAATATTTAAATTTTTTTAAATTAATTAATTAAATTTATTTTGAAAACTAGCAACACTAGTAGGCTACTATTATAAAGGAGTAAAATGATATGGCTTTGAGGTAAGACAGGTAGTGTCTTGACCTTGCGCTTCTTTAGCCAGTTTCAATCATACGCGGACAGTGCTGGTGTAGAGTCGTAGATATGCCTGGCGTGGATGCCAGTAGCTCAAACAGTTTCAGGTGTAGCTCACATTTGTAAAATTATGGCGCACGAAATATCATATAATGTGTCTGTCACACTTTTATATGATTCGTCTTCACTGTGCTATGAAACTCTGAGACAGCGGGGGAATAAGGTGGTTTAACTTTGTAGCAACTCAAGTAGACGTGTATTAACCTTATAGTTACTCTTATAAATCTTCGAGTAAATTATATTTAATTAAACTCAGTGCTGCCCATCCGAAAGAGCCTCTACTATTAAGTATTTCCAGATTAACTTATTTCACTAACTTCAACCTTGCTTCAACCAAGGCGTTAACCACTAGCGTGTCCAGACTTTTGCAATGAGGGGGGCAATTAACCTGTCAGCTGAAGGCATCCCAACCTGCTGACCTTTTTTTGGGGCGATTTTCGCAAAATAGAAGAGGTAGCGGGGTAGCATGGGGGTCGGCGAGTGGCGAAGTTGTTAGTGCGCCCGCTTCGGATGCCAATGAACCGGGTTCGAGCCCCGGCAGGGGCGAGAAATTTTTCAGAGCCCTATGGCATTGCCCCTGGTTAGTATGTACAACGGAAAGAGAAGGGCTCTGGTCATACTCGCACTTGTGTGAATTTGTTTGCATGTTAAAGACCCCAGCTAAGCCTTGAGCTGGAAAAATTGTCCCTCTCCGGACGTCAGGCCTTGCAAGCCGGTCCTGATTAAATATGCTAACTACTTTAAAAATGCCGACCCCTCATCGGGAAAAGACTAATGGTGATGATGATGAGAAGAGGTAGCGCATGGGGTCTGGGGGCAGCTCCCCAGTTACCGCCGGAGGCGAAAGATTTTTTTCAGAAACAAAGTAAATTAAGGGGTGTGCCAGATATAAATGGACATAAGTTCGATGGTAAGTTACGTCACAATGGCTATGCAAATTTTTTACAAACGACACATGCAATTATTCGTCTCTTTCCCGTTAACCACAATACACCAATATTTCATTTGGGTCTGTTTCAATGCGAAGATGAAACGTAAAGCACACGAACAACTAGCAAAGCGGATAGTGCATTATTATCAAAACAATGGAGAGTCCACTGTACAGAAAACGGTCCAGCATTTTGGAGAAGAAGGCATTCGCCGTCAAACTATTCATGGAATAATAAAAAGGTTTAAGGAACGTGGTGACGTATCATATGCGCCAATACCGGGAAGACCTGCTACGATATCGGTGCCGAAAGTGTGCAAGGCCGTGGGGAAAAATTTTCCTGAGGGCAGTTCGAATTCTGTACGTTCTGTGGCCCGGAAGTTAAATCTAAAACCTACAACCGTAAGTAGAATTAAAGTGCATAAACTTGGGATTCATGCCCACGTCAAAGAGCATGCACCAAAATATGCTGCTAACCAAGAGGAAAGGGCGAAACTGGCTTGTAAAAATATGTTCAAAAAAATGGCGCGAAATTACCCAAAGCGATCAGAAAACGCTCCTAACGTCCCGCAAGCTAGAAGAATTGAAAGATTTTGGGCTCTGTGTAAAGCCAGATATGCCTTGTCAAAGAGGACACCGAAGGGGCTTATTGGTTTTAAGCGGATGTGGAATCGAATCAGTAAGGAAGTTGCGCAAGAATCCGGTTTCAATCTGATGAGTTCAACAAAGAAATTGGTGAAAACAATTGGCGAAACTGGACCATTGTCGGTATTATAACTATTGAGTCGTTGAAAGCACATGTCGGTCACTAATGCTAAAAAATATTGTAACATTTAAGCAATAAATCATTACTGTAGACCGTTTTTTACGAAAACGTCCATTTATATCTGGCACACCCCTTATAAACTTCTATACGTTTACTGGTTACGTACCGTAATTTTTTTGACGTTAGTAGTGGTCAAATTTTAGACTATTATAATAAGGAATCGAAATTTCAAATTCTAATCTTTTTCTACTTTTCTATAGACGACCATCACTCCAGATATCGACACACTGTACTGGTGTACTGTTCACAAAGCTCCCAAACTGGACAGAAAACATCACATTATAGCTGTACGTATAGGCCTACTGTACTGTATCCTACGTGCAGTACCCCGTACACTAATATTATAATATTCTTACAGTACGATGCCTTGATAGACCCAGGAAGTGAAAACCTAATTCACCACATGGCACTCTATGCTTGTTTGAGCGATAAAGGAAGTAAAGAATTCGACAAATTTATAGGTCACCGAGGATTTCAATGTTATACGAAGGAATATCCCGAAGAACTCTACAAATGTGCTACTTTTATGGCTGTTTATGGAATAGGAGGAGAGGTGAGGATGCATTCTGTAAAATTAAATGGAAAACAAAACAAAAAAACGTTTTAAAAATAAACTAGCCTACCGTATATGAGTAAATAAATACGGCAGTGAAATTGTTACTTTCCTTCTTGACCCTATATAACTTACGTATTACGCTACTTACGTATAAGAAAACTGTACAAACTGCGTTAGATAATTCGCTATGTGCAACGAGTGAGGCGCCGACCTGGAAGAAACAGAAAGAACTAATTTAAGTATACTAAGGCTATTTCTGCAATTAAACGATTCTGAAAATTATAGAACAATTTTTGTTTTCGTAACCATTGAACGAATATGGACATAATAGTAGTCTACACCAAAATGTTCGTCTTGGATATAGATCTAATATTCGAAATTATTCGAAAACGTAAAAAAAAAAAAATGGGGTCACATGATGAAATAAAAAGAAATTCGAGATATAAGTCCCAAAGTTATGTAATTTATCTTTTTATTTTATGCTGTGACCCCATATTTTTTTAACGTTTTCGAATAGTTTATCAAGACGAACATTTTCGTGTAACACAATATTAGCTATTTTTTCCAGATTTATCCTACTTCCAGTTTAAGCGTTTGTACATAGCGCATCCTGTAGAGTTGCACATAGCGAATAGGCTATTTAATTTGGTATTAACAAAAAATTTAGCAGGAAGGAATAGATTCGTATAAATAAGTTGCTCTAAAATGGTAGAAAAAATGGGTCGCCGGAATAGCACCGAACGACTTTAAGTTCGAACGGAATAAGTTCGCCAATTTTAACTTCGAACGGGTAATTTCGAAACAAATTCGATAAAAATCGAATACATTCCGACGCAAAATAATTCGGAATTTATTCGATTTTTATCGAATTTATTTCGAAATTACCCGTTAGAAGTAAAAAATTTTCGAAGCTGGCCGCCCATGGTCGTGTTCGATACTCCGATATTTTATCAATGGCCTTTTACAACCTTCGCAGAATGCCAACTCCAATTCCTCCTCCCCCCCCCCCCAAAAAAAAAAATTGCCCGTAGAAACCTCACAAAATACGGTTTCAACTCCCAAGCAATGGCCAATGCCGACACTCATCCGAGAAAATTTCTTGGACAAGGACAAGTACAGTATAAGCTACTGGGGCCGTATCCAAGTAACCCAACACATAAATTAACTTCAGCAGTTCCAAAGTCCTAGTATTTTGTCAAGATTTTTCTAACTTAACTTACACTGGAGTTCGTACTCGTAGCGAAATCAATTTTCCTGACGACCTGACCAAATGTGTAAATAGTAGGTCGGAGTAAAAGAAATAAACCAGGTTTTTTTTAATAAAAACTCGAAAAACATCCACTATCAAGTTTAACTTTATACTCTTCAGAAAAAATTGTATAGAGCAAGATAGTCTTCTGGGTTTGAACTTTGAAGATTAATTTGTAATTGTGAGCTTATTTTGATTCCCTGTCTAATGTCCATTCATAATTAGGTCTGTGGATGAGTTTGAGAAAATTATTTTCCTTAAGGGATCTTTTAAGAGTGCAAGGGTTTTATCACCAAGGAACCAAAACAGACCGATTTATATAATATATAAAAGTACAAAACACGATATCAAAAATGTTCCAAGTATTTTCGATTTCCTAAGAGAGATGAAGAATTGAAATTTGATACCCAAAAATAATTCTGATCGACATATCCCAACAAGAGCCGCTTGAATAAGTATTAAATAACCGCCCGAGTGGGAAATTGCCAAAATTAACTACCAGGCATCAACCACAGAACAGCTAACATTAAAACAAAATAAGGACACGTTATTTAATCACAAAATACATATAATTATTTATTATTGTTTGACATTGTTGAATTATTATTTTTTTTTTTTGTAATCGCCTCTGATAAAAACATTAAAATTTGCAACTCAAATAAGCACAAATTAATTGTTTTGAATTTTAATGCTGAGATTAATGATATTATTCACATTATATTATAATATATTACATATATAATAATCTTATACTAAACAAACTATGTACACTGACAGCTGTTGGTTTTTTTTTTTAATTTGTCTCCATTAGAAAACAATTAGGTGTGCCCTTGCTTAAAATAAATGGTTTCATCAGAACATTAGACTAGAAAAGTTGTCTTGCAGTTCATTATTTCTTTGGCTACATCTTCTTGACAGCTGCCATGCCAAAACCAACTAAACTTCCAATCGCTATAGCAATTCCACCAACAATGGCAAGACCAACGACACCATCTTGAAAATTTGAAATTAATAAAAACATTGTTTTAATTACGGTAAATCTTAACACTGAGCTGCAATATTAATGGTCACTTAAAAATTAAATTAAACACAGATGTTTTAAAAATGTTAAAGTGTCTGTAGCATGGAAAATGAAGTTTACATTTTATGTGTACGATGTTCCCCCCTTTCATGATGCATTTCGAATTTTTCAACAAATTCCACTCCAGAGACCCAAAAAACCGAAAAAGATGCCTAAAAAATAAAAACAGCTCACTCTTGACGTCATCATGAATTTTAAATTCGGTTTCCTGGTGCTCGTTATTGGACAAAAAAAAAAACACCGGAGGAGCTCCCCATGTATTTCCTATGGGAAACTCCGGAGTTTTTGGTGTCCAATAACTCGCCCCTGGAAATTACTGAATTTTGAACATTGCCAACTGGTGAGATATCGTTATTATCATGGTGTCTGTGCATGCCATTTTGATTGGGCGATATTGCCACAGTTGACGCTCATGGAACTGAATTTTAATGGTGACGTCAGAGTGAGCTGTTTTTGGGGGCGTTTTATCGTTTTTTTTTTTTGGGCCTCTGAAGTGGAATTTTTGAAAAATTGGAAATGCATCATGAAAGGGGAAACATTGTACACAGTAATGTTCCCCCTTGTGTGTAATATGTAAAATTCATTTCCATGCTACAGACACTTTAAGTTTATTTTAAGGAGGTTGTATCGAGAATTCAAAGATAACAAGAAAATTCTGAAAATTTTTACTAAGAATAGAGTAAATCCTTCTGATTAGATTTCCGGCTTAAAAATGATAGGTCACGGAAGAAATTCCTGAGATTATAATAGGTTTAAAAGTTGCGTAAAATATTTGTGTTTTTGGAGCTTCCATATTATAAACCTATGGAATCATTTAAACTTCTGGGTCGTATAACTCCCGAATTTCTTCGGTGACCTATAATTTTTAAAACTGAAATCTCATCAGAAGGGTTATTTCCTCTATATCTTAGAAAATTTTTCACAATCTCCTTGATACTTTGTACGAGTAAGTTTTTAATTTTTTTAAACATAGGATCCAATTTAGTGTAGATGAATAGGGCGCCGAAGTCCCTACGTATTTCCGTTCCTCGTTGCCAAAGGGGCTTTTTTTTTTTCATTTTATGCTTTTAGCATATGCAGTCTCGCGACACAACCCCATAAAAACAAAAATCCCCTTGGCAATGGGTGAAAAATCAACAGGAAGGATGTTACGTACGACTTCGGAGCCCTATTATTTATTATTAATTAAAGTAATTTTACCTCTGTTTATGCGTTTTTTAATAAGCAAATGTAACTGCTGGGCAGGTTCGTTATTTGGTTCCAGTTCAAGAATGGCTTGCAGATGCTTCAGTGCAACATTGTATTCCTGATGGATACAATAATTATTACATTATTTTACATAAATAAGCTCAAATCCTAAGGATTTTTTATTAAAGGTTGAACTTCGTACCTTCAGTTTTGTGTTACCTATTGCTAAGTAGTAGAGATAATCTTTCCTGTGCTCTTCTGGTCCGGTGATAACAAGATCTGTTAAATAAATAATGTGATGTTAAAATTTACATTATTTACTTGAAACTAGGGTTTGCACTCCCAGATCTCGAAATCCCGGTCAATAATCTAATCCCGGACCAAATCAAATCCCGGGATTTATGGATGGGTAAAACTGCCAAAAATGCCTAATTTTTTCAAAATATTATTAACTTTAAACCCAGGATTGACAATTTTCAATCTCGGGATTGAAAATATGGTCCGGGATTGCAAACCCTACTTGAAACATGTTTAAAATTAGAGGTCCCATGAAAAATAATTTTTTATATATAGGGCCTAACAAGGTTTTACTGTAAAATTAATAAAAAAAATAATAAACCTTACATACCATCTAATAAAAATATGCCTTTCTTAATGTCAGCTGGAATTTTGCTTCTGGATAATGCCATTGCATAATCTGTTTGGGCCCTTATGGTTGGTTTTCCTTTCTTTAGTTGATCATTGTAATCTTTTTCAAATTTCTAAAAAAAATTACATCACAATTTTTTTTAATTACAAAATTAAGATTTTTTACAAATTTTATTTAATAGGCCTATATACTGAAAATAACTTAGATAAAAAATTATATAAAAACATAATAATAATAAATAGGTATTCAAATAATTTATTATTGGTATCTGAAAATATCATTTTTGGTTCATTTTTATTTTGTAGCTTACGTATGTTGTGAAAACTAGATTTGGTTTTGTCACAAAACCAAGTGGGACAGACCGTGACAGACCATAGATTATTTTAGAAACATCTAAATTTTTAACATTTTAAAAATTGGCATAAATCTGAATTCTGAAGATTTCTCAATTACCGGTAGCCTTGCCCTTTTGTATAATGATCCATAATGAATCAACGATTCTTTCTACAGTAAGTTGTAGCCTAAGATTAAAATAATTTTAATTTGTGAAATTCTTTTCAAACCTATCGTAAAAAAAACTATATTAAAACATAAATAAAAATAATTACAGAATAGACTACACTGCTCGTACAATGAGGTATATTCATGACTGTCACTGTTCATTTAAATAAGCTAAAAATATCTTGCTATAATATATGTTTTTTATCATCATTAAAATAACCTAGGCTACATGCTAGACCAACAAACAAATTAATGTCAATGAACTTTCTATAATATCACAGGCTATTCGATAAATTAGATTGCACAATGATGCATAATGAATGAATAATACTATATACAGCGACTTACACAAGTTACACATCATAGTAATATTTTATAAACTGGTAAATAAATGAGTAATTCCATGGTAGGCCTACCTAATACTAACTAAACCACGGTAACTTGGTGAACTAACCATAGACTATTTTAAGCATTTTTTTTTTAAACAAACCATATGTTAATACCAAGTTTAACCCTTACAATTGAACTAAATACCAAAATAATGCATTCATTTTGCACACTTACAAAAAATTTTGGAAAATTTCTCTAACATAGGCCCTATCTTTCACAAATATTATGTCAACAGTTAAATGTAGATGACGTTTTAACCGATTTTTACGAGTTTGGAAAAAAAAATAATTATCAAAAATATTCGGTGACATCTATTAAATAACGGGTAATGTTAAAATATAACAAAACAATATGTTAAATAGTAATTTAAAGCACTTTATAAAAGGAAAAAATAAAAAATGTCGTTAGGCCTATTTTTGCAAATTAGTGACAATCGCTCATATGATTCCAGAATTCGATTCAACCTAAAATAACAAATTAAATACGTTTTCATAATACCTTTAGGGCTTCCACCTCGGCGTCGTCCGTCAATGCGTCCTCTACCCTTTTAGGATTTCTATTCATCATGCATTTATTTTTAGAACACTAAAAATGAACGAAAATCCCGAATACCAAATAATCCCGTTTTTAATCAACGAATGTTATGACAACTTCCTTACGTCATACTTGAGAAGTGACCATTGAATGGAGAGATTACGGCGCTGCAAACCCGAGCTAATTTAAGCTACAACGCTCTATCGAGTGTCTTAGCTTAAACCATAAACTGGTCCAAAACGACTTTCACCAATTTCCTCACGGGCAGCTCAAAAGACACCTGCCCAATCGAAGTAGGGAGAGAATCCATCGAACACACAGATAACATGGTGTACCTAGGAGTGACTTTCACGAACCAAAAAGACCAGACTCAGAAACACTATGAAAACAAACTGAAATCACTCATCAGAGTGGGTCAAAATATAAGACGACTATCTGTTGGATCCTATGACAAATACGAAATAAGTCGCACCATGTGGAAGGCAGTGGCAGTTCCTGGCGCGCTCTATGCTATAGGAGCACTCAACACAGCAACCGAAACACTAAGTGGAATGGAGAAAATACAAAATGAAATAGCCCGCACAGCCCTAGGAGTGGGAAGGGCGACATCGGTGGCCGGCCTCAGAGGCGAAATGGGCTGGAGCGACTTCAAAAGCAGAAATGCAAGTGCCAAGCTGACCTATGAACAATATCTTATGACACGAGACCACAACAGCCTCATACACAAAATATACAGAACAGCTGAGACGCTACAACTCCCATGGTTCAGACAGACTAAGGGCCTACGAGGAACATACCTGAGTAAAATATCCGAAATGCCCACAAATGATCTTCCCAGATCCTCACTGTGGATAAGGAGAAAAGTGCAGGAAACGGCCCAGACAAAATGGAAAAATCAAATAGAGACCCTGGCATCACTAAATCACTACAAAAAGGCCAAATTCATCAAAGAGACCATCTACGATAACTCTCTAGGAAGCTCCCTGCTGGCCAGAGCAAGACTAGGCTCGCTAGAAACCAACCGCAGACTAAGCAAATACCTCAGCAGTGTAAGTGAAACCTGTGACCTATGTGACTCAGGAGAAATCCAAACTATTAAACATATAGTGGTCGAATGTGAAGCTTTATCGCAGCACAGAACCAAAGAAGAAGAGGGAAGCACAGCCAACCCTGACTTAGCAACTAGACTCGGGTTTGGCCAAGATCCTAATTTGCTCCTCCTTGATAACACCAAAAAACTTTTAGTAAAATGGTACAACAAGTCGATTTTCAAAAGTCACATCAATGGGTCCTTATCATAAATTGCTACAATGTGAACCCAACTGAACTTTTTGCTACAACGAACTATTGATACAATTTTAACTGAACTATAGATTACCCATTTTTTCCTGCAATTTTTTTTTTCACTTCTAGCAATGTTACAACCATTTTAGCAGTTTTTTATACTTAAACCACAATGTTGTTTTTAGATCTCATACTCTCATTTGTTTTGTAATTTTTAATTAGTTAATAATGTAAATATCTTAAATATAATACTCTGTAAAAAAAAAAAAAAAAAAAAAATTTTCCCGAGAAGAAGGGAAGGAAAATAAACTCAAACTTGAACTTGATAGAGTTCCCCCGGTTGCATTAATTGACCTACTAAATTAGGTATTCCCCTGTAAGTTAGTGCCTTCTTCTGTATCTCTGATTCTATGCCATTCGAGGAGGATCTTTTTCACGATTTCGACTCCCTCTTTGTGATATGGGTTCACTTCAAAGCCTAGCCGATAAGCCAGTTCTTCATTCTTATCATGGAAGGAAGGATTCGAGCTCCATGTTCTCAAAGTTGTATAAGCTGTTACGTTCCAGAATCACGTGCTGGATGGTCTCTTCGGTATCATGACAAATGCTACACCTCAGTTCCTCCCCTGTCTTTTGTAACCGGGCTAAAACATCAGCTGAGTTCACCTACTGTGTATTTCAACTAAATGTAAGGTTAGGGCCTGTTTAATAAGCATAGGTTCAACTAATGTAAGGTTAGGTTAGAAACATGTATGGCTGCGCGCAGCGCGGAGGCACATACGAGCCTTGTTTCGACTGTTACCTTGTAAAAAATGTGTGTGCCGGCCGCGGAACGTATCCGCGAAGCGGGGGTGGATGCAAGGAATCGCTAATGCCGCCCCGCAGAGTTAGTCAGCATTAGGTTAGGTTAGAAACATGAAATAAAAAATGGACCAGCGAATCTGGTCAGGAATCCAGCGCCCAATGACCGCGGCTATTAAAGTAAGGTTAAATTAACGTTTTCATAGAGCCACTCTTTCCAAACCTCTACCATATTATTTGCACTTCCCCCCCTTGCAAAATGTAGTTAGTGCGCATTTTTTTTCTATTACCCGCACTTCTCTCCCTTACTTTTGGCAGCACTGCGCGGTCTTCTCCCCTCTCATGTGGAGAAGCACTCGTCCCAACTGCACTTTTACCTACTATTGTAGGGGGAAAGTTTGACAGTTTTGTGCCAAAGATTATTGAACAGACTATACAAACTATTTTTTACTAAATTATTGGCTACGATGGTACTACGGGGCTCTCCTACATCGTATTCGTACCATATCCCCATTGAGCGCACTCTAGATGCAAGTCTTATCAAAAATCTTAAAAATATACTACAGTAAGTTTATAATATTATAATATATATATATATATATACTTATATACTATACTAATTTATAAATATCAGAGCTTAATGACTTACCTTAAATTGAAATAATTATAAAATTAAAATCTTCTCGTGATCGACGTTCTCTACGAAAGTGTTTCTGAGCAAATTTGACTGGCGTGTAGTTACAGAAACAATCGAAAAATGTGATTTCATGCAAGGCAATTATAGGCAAAGTAATAGAAGATAGTGGGGATGGGGATGCAAGGACAAGGTGTGCGAACAGAGGGTTCTTTCATCCCTCGCCTCTGGGTGTGGAAGGGATGGATGGATCTATTTTATATGGTGAATGCGAAAAATAGGGGTGATTATAAGCCCCAAAGTAATAATGTAAAAAACCAGTTGATTTTCTTTTGTGAGCAATGGTCATGTCTCATGTGTAACCAAGGGCAAGGATGATTTCCTTCATTTGTATACTCCCGTTCGCCAGGGGCCAGTATATTATGGTTCAACTCGAAGTCGTAATGTTAATTTTGAAAAATATAATTGCTAATATTTCCACAACGGCTCAATATTTTCAAATGAAATTTGAATCGTAAGCTAATCATACTTGCCCAAATGTCCATGTCAAAA
>JAQGBM010000352.1:0-14623 GCA_034698405.1 Symphylella vulgaris | reverse complement strand
TCATGGCTAGAATGGGATCCGGAGTTTGCGGTAAGTACCCCGTACAATAAATCAAAAGAAATATTGAGCGATATAGTAAGATACGGAGTAGAAACGTGTCAACTCTCTGCCTACTGCAGGAATATACTTCGAATCAGTACTATAATTCCGATTCTGGTCATTGTGATTTTGGACCGAATTTTAAAACCGCGGTTTTAAAATTCCTGAACTCGCGAGTTCAGGTCAATATTTTGATCGGGTCTTAACTTTAGGTCCCTGAAATTTGGGTCCCGAAACCCGAATTGACCTCAAGTCCTGAACTAAACAGACCATGTCCAAAACCCTAAACCGGAATGTATTTATTCTTGAACCACCGAATTATATAACGGAACGTCTGCGATTTAAACTTTAAAGTCCGACTGAGGCTGGTAAGAATTTCTGAGTTAGGCCTAGTGAAATTGTTTAAAGTGGTGGCTCTTTCGGATGAGTAGATCCCCCTATATATTTCTCTCTGCGCATTAAAGAACTCACAGGTTCCGTCCACTGTGGTCCTACCTAAAAGGGTAAATTCAAATCTCACTCCATCGTCGGGTCATCTTCGCTCACTGTAGGCTATTATACAAAGTAAGATACGGTATTATAGTTTATCCATGATAAAATCAACAAACAAGTTCCCCCTTGACTCCTTGAGACAAATAACTTTCTTTAAAAATAGTGAACATATGACCTTTTTTACGCTATGCAGACTTAAAATACTGTAATTTAATGCAATATTTTACGCTATTATAAGGAATAATTAATAATTACATAAAAGAATTACCCAAAGGTCATTAAAGTTTTAGGAGATTTTAAAAGCAAAATCACCGCATGGGAGGAATCTAATTATTGTGTGGGTTAGACAATTGAAAAAATATTATAATGTTTGCAGCTGCAAGCATCGGCCATGCTTACGCAATCATGCATGCCAAAAGTTCCTGGATTAAATGAGGCACCACTCGTGAAATTTTATCTGCTGAGAGCTGTCAACCCTGACCCTATGCGCTACGTGCTACTGACTGACAGCGCATAGCGCACTTTTATTTTGACATATTATACGAATACATTTTTATTTAGTTATAATATTATGAATATTTTCTTGGATGAAAATGATACTGAAGGATTTATTACCGAATTGGATACTTTATCTCTAAATGTAATTTACTATTCTGTATCCATGTGAAATAATAATAAAATTATTATCATTCCAATCCATGTTTCAATAGACACAGAATAGTGTTTCCCAAAGTCCAAACCAATGGGAATTTTAAGATGAGAGACATTCCTAGTGCGGCGAAAGAGCCGCCGAATATTATTGGTAATATCGGTTATTTTATCTTGCAACCCCTTGCTCAGGATTGTGGCAAGCGCCAGTGGTTTAGTGGTTACGCACTTATACCTCTAAAATCTGAGACCAAAGTCAGCGGTTCAAAACCTGGCCGAGATTGGTAAGAATTTCTGGTTGAGTTGAGTGAAATTCTTTAAAGTGGTGGCTCTTTCTGATGAGCGTGCATGGTCCCTCTAGAATAGATCCCCGCTCTCTGTACCAGTTTACTTGTACATTAAAGAACCCTTATGTTAGGGATAAAAAAGCCAATAAATTCAAATCTCACATCCTCGTCGGCTTACCGCGACGTTAACAATAATTGTTCCTCGTATTAATTCTTAATAAAATTTATTTAAATAGATTTACAATACGATATGGGCATTCGTTGCGAGCCAATCCACACCAAACCCGACATCCTGCACTGGGCCGGCATCCGTTTTGAAGATTCAGTCAGACAAGTCATACCGCTACCAGAATATCCTGGTAGCAGAATAACCAAAGTTGTTTCTCAGTCCATACTTCGAAACGTAGACGTCCTTTACGCAGGATACAATGCAACTAGTGGCAATGCTACATCGGCCATCGAGTCCTTTGGAGTTCCACCCATAATGGAAAGCGTTACCGTCATGTATTCGGGTTACAATGGAATCAATATTAGCCAACCCGAAGCACCCATTGATATTTACGGAGCCAAAGTAATTGGGAACAGAGGTAAGTTGGAATTTTCGTGAATATCAAAAAGAATTAAGAGCTAAATTGGTCCAGTTAGGTGGTGTCAAAGCTTCATGAATTTGAATCTTTTATAGGTTATGGAATCTTCATTAACACTACAGAAGGTGATGTCAACATGTACAACGTTCAGGTCAGCGAAAATGGGGGCGATGGGATTAGATACGTGTTCCACGATGTTGAATACCCGCCCCCGGGTTCCTTGGACCTATGCAGCATGCCCGATCTGGGGATCGAACAAAGCTATCCCCTCCTCATCTCTGCTAGACAGGAGAGATCCGAATTGAACCCAAAAAGCTGCGGAAGGCGATATCAGACCCGAGAACGACACATGATATTCACCGTCCATTTTAGTCACATGCTACATCAAAATGATTCAGATGCAGTCATAGAGGTCCGGGATGGTCCGGACCAATTTTCCCCTATAATCGCCAAGTTTAACGTAGCCAATCATACACGACCGGCTAGCGTAATGACATCCAGAAATTACGTTTACATCAGCTTTGTACCGTCTAAAGTGCAGCAAATCGTGTATGCATCCATGAAGCTTATGGTAGGAGAAAGTAAGTACGAATAAAAAAAGTTAAACCCCATTTCCAAGAATATACGTATGAGATTTTTTTTAACATTTCCAAATTTATCTATTTTCAGCCAATTCCAAAGATCTCAACATAACTCAAGGAATCATAAAACGTAACAATGGCAGAGGAATATCGGTAGAAAATATGCGTAGCGGAGTAAATCTCTACCAATCCCAAGTTCACTACAACACTTACATCGCTGGTTTACACGTTCTAGACGGTTCTGGCGACGTAAATGTAACAAAATCCGACATAAGCAACAATAACTGTGACGGTATTAACGTGACTTACGCTGGAGGAAGAGTAAACGTATCTTCTGCAAGTATCAGTAACAATAACGGACGGGGAATAGCACTCTGGTACAACGAAACATCCAAAAAGATAGCCCACGAAATCTATACCGTAATCGCCATAACCAAGATAATAAGCAATCTTGATACGGGGATTTTGATAGGCAATTTCTGTCGGAACTCTATCCTAAACATTACGATGAACGAACTAACCGATCATGCCCGAAGTGCAGTGGAAATTCAGTCTTGTTGGGAAAGGGGTAAAGGAATAATGCAGCTCTACGTAACCCTTAACGAATTTGCCCGAAACAAGAAACTAGGACTTAAAATAGTACCAGCGCTTAACATGGATGGTCAGATAACGTACAACAGGTTTATGGAACATCAAACGGGTGCCCTGTTTATCCAGAATGATCGAGATGTCGAAGAAATGTGGAGATGTCCCTCTAATTTTGTCATCTACGAAAACAGGTTTCTAAAAAACAAGGGCCTCTTCGCAGTAAATGTGGGTTTATTTCATCGAAGTCCGCATCAAAGCATGAACTTTACTTACAATCGATTCGCAAATAATATCATAAACGAACCTTTCTCTGGACTTAAACCCCGAAGCAGAGTAGCAGCTGTTTTGGTTATTTCGTCTGGTAACGTAGCGGCTTACAGAAACCTGTTCCAAAACCCAGATTCGAAGTATGACATTGGTACCCATTTGCAAGATTACTACACCTCCATAAACGCATCTCGAAATTGGTTGGGTAGCAAGGACCAAGAACTCATTTACAGAAGAATATTTGATAGAAAGGACCGATACAATCTAGCAAAGATTCATTTTAAACCATACCTGCTTCTTGACACAGATCCCTATACCCACTATATCTCACTAGACCAAGAGTTTTACATCCCACCCTTCCGTCCAAACAACGGTATGGAAATAGGTGGAGAGGTTTTAGGAGAAATTACGTTGGAACCTGGAAGCTATCACGTAACTAAGGACATTATCATTAGGCAAAATTCCGAATTAGTTATTCCAGAAGGTACTATTCTTCGATTTGATCAATTCTTGGGTGTTATGGTGCAAGGAAAGCTTACGAGCCGCGGAGCCGGTGCCGAAATAAACAGAACAATCTTGTATACGAGTGCAGAAAATTGGCAGCCCGATATGGCAATGGCGGAAAGTCAAGTACGGTTAGTGGGTGGAAAAACTCCATTTGAAGGTCGATTAGAAGTGAAATTATCAAATAAATGGGGCTCCGTTTGCAATTACGGATGGGATATCGAAGATGCCTCGGTAGTCTGTAACATGCTGGGTTTAGTTCTAAATCCCCACGATTGGATGTTGGAAAGGTCCGAAATGCCATTGGGTAGTTCAAGTTATAGCTCAATCATAATGTCTAACGTACAATGCGACGAACTGGATACGGATTTACGTTATTGTAAGGCGGAACTCCAGGACGACTTTGATCAAACTTGTACTTCGGATCAGAATGTTGGTGTACGATGTTACGAACCTTCTTGGGCCGGAATTCGTTTTGGCATGATGGCTGGACTCAGTATCATGAAGTACGTTAGAGTAGAAAGGGCCGGTATTTTGGACGCTCGTCTTAACCCCTTCAAACCAGCCGTTCAAGTAGATTTAAACCGACATTCGCTAGAATATCTGGATATTTCGGCTAATCTTCAATCTGGATTGGGAATAATGAATAGCGATGCTTATTTCGACGAACGAAATAGAAGGGTTACGAAAAGTACTTTCGAGGGGAACAGAGAACACGGAATAGTTTTACGAACTCCCGGATTTAAGGTTCAGGACTGTAACGTAAGAGGTAACCAACAAGCCGGAATTCATTACAATCCCGGATTTACTTGGAGAGAGCAACGAGACATTATTGACTGGATAGACAGAGAGGATTTTAGAAGAGTCAAACTCCTTCCAAGAGACGCTGGGAGAATACATTTATCGTCTTACAATTCGGAATCGGTATTCATCGTTACGGAACGTTGGATGCCGGAGTGGGGAGAAAAGCAAATTGAACTCCGCATCGAAACAGACAACCGGTATCTGTTGGGAATTCAGGTTCTCAATCCGACCCACCGATTTAGCGAGGAGGAAATTATAATAATCGATTCCGATCATGCTTCTTCGGTAGCGGCTAGAAAGTTCAACTTAACCCAAGATCTCATACACTTTCCAAGAGTGAGCGTTGCAAGTGCCATCACGATAATCTGGAGAAGTGGACGCTGGTCTCGGGGAAACACAATTCTTTACATATCCTCGGTTGAGCCATACAACCAAGACAACTTCGAGATCTTACCCAGAACTCCTACAATTTCTGTGACCAACGTTGAGATAAGCCATAACAGGAAGGGAATCTACACGCTTCATTACGACCGACCATTAAGCGATCACAACGATTACTTTTTCCGAACTCACAACGAATCTATCGAAGTGGTTGGTTGTAATATTTTCGAAAACAACGAAGAAGCTATTCTAGTCTCCACTCCAGTTTGGGATCCATTTACCTACGACGTAGCCAACATTTCGTATACTGTGAATAATACCAGAGTGGTAAAGAACGGTAAAGGTATCGTTCAAACCATAATCGATAACCGTAATTCAAACAATCTATTCAACTGGCTCATCAACGAAAACAAATTTTTGAATAACCTGGGAGGCGGTTTTGACGTAACGCTACCATACACTTGGCAATACGATTACGACAATACGCACCACGTATTTCTAGAGAAAAATGTGTTCTCCCAAAACGGAATGTTCAAATTTAACGTGGGTGGACATTATTGCAAGATCGAATTATTCCGAAACGACTTCCAAAAGAATTCTTGCGAACGAGGTCTGATTAGCATTCGAGGAACTGAAAAAATGATCGCTATCGAAAGAAATCAAATAACGCAAAACACTTGCCAATACGTTGTCGAATTCAACATGGACAGTCATGCCGAAATATTCGGGGATGTCCCGGCCTATTTCTGGAGCAATAAAGTGAGAAACAACGATGAACTTTATGCAGGAGTTAACGTAAATCCTTACGAACCATCCAGCTACGTCATAGGATTACGGGGTATTCAAAAAGTAAACATTACCCGTAACTTATTAGACGCTAATAAAATGCAGTATTACTTACTTGCCGGAATCCAGACCAGTTCGCTCAATAACAGACTCCAAGTGGGTCAAAACTGGTGGGGCACGGTTAAGGCAGAAGAAATCCATAAACGAATATTTGATTTTGACGATTGGAACAATTACGTATTAGCCGATTTTATACCTTACGCTTTGACAGAGGAGTTTGGAACCACTTCGGACAATTTGGGAAATAAATCCATATTAGACTACGACAATATGGGAGGACAGTATTACCATAATCTCGTACTTTACGCTAGACCGAGACCTTATATGGTTAAGAGAGATTTAACCATCATGCCCGGTGCAATGCTAACCCTTCAACCCGGAGTTGTTATGGAATTTTATCCATCCGTGGGCATCCTTGTTTTAGGAACCCTTAGGGCACAGGGTACCGATATGGAACGTATTATAATGAGACCGGCCCTAAATTCGATCCACTCTTATGCGAACCGTGGTAAACGACAAATGTCTACGCCAAACGTTCGTCTATGTACCGAACAAGATTGCGGTCCTAAGAGAGGCGGATTTCTCGAAATCTTTAATTCTACAACTCTACAATGGATTCCAGTCTGCGATAACGAATTTACCGAAAAGAATGCCGAAGTAGTTTGCAAAGAAATGGGATACGGAACAGCTAATGCGTTCGTGGATCTAGGACCTCGCTGGGAAATGGATCAAACTAGGCTTCATCGAATCATATCGTGGCCCGAGCTGTATATTTGCGCCGGATCGGAGCATTCACTCCTCGACTGCGCATATCGACATACTGGCTACTACGACCATGCCCACGTATGTGATTATTTGGGTGATTACGTTTTTGTACATTGCGGGGACCGGATAATGGACTCTGAATTTAGTCATTGGGGAGGTATCCGCTTTGCTCCCCCTACGTTCGAAGATATAGAGAGGGGAACAACTAGCTACGACGGAGGTTATACTACCGTTAGAATAAGGGACTCCATGCTGGAATACGTAGATATCATTGGAGCTGGTATCCTGCATAATGAAAGAAATGCAGCCATCCAGTCTACATTTGTTCATCCAGCTAGCATGTTTTCCGTAAATATAACCAAAAGTGCCGAAAATGGGATAACTGTCATCGCACCAGTTAACAATCTAGAACTCCACGATAGCAGGTAAATGCGAAAGTCCGCATCAAACCCTACGATTTTCTGTCTAACCGATTATTTAAAAAATTATGTTTTCTTCGTAACCCTTGAACGAATATCGACATATTATACACCAAAATGTTCGTCTTCGATAGATCCATTCGAAAACGTAAAAATATTAAGCGGTCATGAAATAAAAAGATATTTTAGAAAAACTCGAAATTTTAGAAATTTCGAAATATCTTTTTATTTTATGCTCTGACCAAATACAATTTAAAAAAAAAATCGGTTGAGCAAAAAATCGTAGATTTAGAAGCGGGCTATATTACTCTAAATTAGAAATGGATTTGGATACTCATAAATCGAAACTTCTTATTTCAGACTCCACGATAATCAAGGAATAGGATTAAACGTACTGGTTCTAACGGGGGAAACTAGGGAGCAAAGTACTTCATCCTTCAACCCCTTAAAAACTGTAAACGTGCCTTACAATGTTTTTGGAATGGCCCAAATTTGCGGATCCAATAAGGTTATGACCGTATCGGACCGAATACTTCTATACTACAAGTATACGAGTCAGCCTGCCGATTGTATTAAGATATTCCGAACTTATGGTGGCAAGCACTTTGGATTTCGACTTCTGCAAGTCGATTTATTCAACTCTTCAGATTGGTCCCCATTTCCCGATAGCCTTAAAATCTACAGCGGAGATCTTTACATGCGAAATGCCGAATTGGTTGGAGAAGTAAATTCGTCTGGACACAATAAGCAACGATTTTTCAAATCTGTTGCGAGTACTATGACTATTCAACTCAGGGCTAGCGGAGCATCCCAGAAATACGGGTTTATAGCTGAAGTAGTAACTCTACCCATCTCTTCAATTAATGTCGGTAAGTTTGGAGTTTCGAAAATGTAATAATTGGAACTTTTGGGAGAATTCCTAGAGTGGCGGCTCTATCGGATGTAGGACTCGTAGAGGCTTTCACATTTAAAACACATTAAGATACGAAAATGTTTAAAAATTGTGATTTCGTATAAGGTTCCTCGTTTGCGTAAATACTTAGCCTTGGTATCTGAAATAGAGCCGATCACCGTAAATAAATAATTAAATAACCAGGCCTCAACCTTTGTAGGTTAGAAAAATACCGTAATAGAGCATGAGTTTGATAGGCCCAAGTTCACATTAATAAATATAAGCAAAGTTTAGAAGTACTCTTACAGGAAATTATAAAAAAAACTTATCGTAAATAACTTATTTAATGACTATACTGTGTACTTTCAATAAAATATAGTACTGTACTACCAGTACAGTATTCGAAAATAAATAGATAGTATAGGCTAATGCTTTACTTTTCCTCTATATAACAAGGCTTTCGTAGCCTTGCATGCTATTCAAGGACACATCGCAGTTCATTATAATATAGTCTTATCAATATCATAGAATATGCACTAAAGCATAAAAGATACTGTAATTATCCATGAAATCATTGACAATAATATTCCCTTCCGTGTGATGCTTTCCTATTTTAATAACTATAGCATCTTTCTTTACAAATTATTTTTTCTTAAGATTATTACGAATATATCCAATATTTTGATCTAATTTTAATACGATGCATGGGGGGAATTAGCAATAATAATCATTCAAGTCACCTCAAAGCAATTTGGGGCATAATACACGTACAGTAGGTACAGTAGGTTACAGACCCCTCACCGTCCTCACGTTAAAGAACCCTAACAAATTAATTATGAATAGAACCTTTTCTGGGTTTGTTTAGTGTTTACCCCAATGCACTAGGGGTAAATATGACAAAAGTTACATTTTAAAAATTTATTTGAAAATTTAATTTTCATTTACTTTTAAATTTTTAGATCGAAAGCTCAGACACAACGTATCAGACTGCGTATTTACTCGTAACCAGGCCGGAGCTGCTGTCTATGGAACCGCTGGGGAATTAATGCCCTCACTATCCTTCATCAATACCCAGTTCATTAAGAACGGACTCTTTTTCTGGGGTAACTTTTCATCTACCAAAGCAGCTATCCAAATGGAACTACAAAACACGGTGGACCTACTCTTCAAAGTATGTAAAATCTTACGTGTACTTTATTTCATGCTGAAAAGTACTCTAAACCCAAATTTTCCCTTTCAGAACAATTTGATACAAAGGAATCAAGGAGGTCTCCACATAATAGCTGATTCTGTTACGACAGCTACAACTTTAAGGGCATTCCTAGCTAATAATCTATTCACCGAAAACGAAAATCACGAAGTTTTACTCGTAAAGGGTAAACAAATTACTCCCTATCAACAAGCCGATGTCTACAGGAACATATTTTCCCAAAATTACATACCCTTCAAAAACAACATACTGTTTGGACAGGTAAGGAGGTTTTAAAAAATTTAATTACTGTATATTATTTTAAGTATTTTTATTAATAGAATAATATTTAAGGACGTTGAATAGTAAATCGAATGTGTATTGTGAATTTTTTTTCCCTAAGATAGAGTAAACTCTTCATTCTAACGAGATCTCCGGTTTAAAAATGATAAGTCACCGCCGAAATTTCCGATATTTTAGGTCCTAAAGTTGCGTAAAAAATACTCGTTCTTCCACAATTTATTAACCTAAGTTATAGAAACTTCTGGGGTTTGTATCTCAGAAATTTCGGGGTTGACCGGACATATTTAGGCTAAAAGAGAATTTTTTAAAGAAGGGTTTATTTTACTCTATCTTTCAAAAAAAAAAAATTTTCACAACTTTCTTGGTACTTTAATTCTTAAGAAGGGATTTCCTATATCAGCCAATGGAATGTCCTGATTTTAAAATGGTATCCTTGCAGGAGAAATTAGACCAAGAAGGTGGTACTATAATAAGATAAAATGTTTATTGTTTTTAGATAATTTCCAACTTTAGTAACAATTACGTACACAATAATACTGGAAGACACATAATGACCGTATTAGGATTTAGACATGTCCGATTATCTGCTTACCAATTAACGTACCATAACACATTTTTCGATAATCTTGCTTTGGACTACGAATTTAAGAGTTCTATCATAGTTGGAAGCGCTGGACAGGTTTATAGGGAAAATGTCTTCATGGACCTCAACAATGATTTCCAAATTGTTACATTGAACCGTTCAGAGTAAGTAACGAATTCGTAACAAAAACCTTATTTGAAACTGTCTAAATCTAAATATTTGATTACAGTAATGTGGAGCTGTCCCCAGTTGACGCTACAAACAATTGGTGGGGTTACAACTATTCAACTGCGATTAGAGCAAGAATTCATGATGCAAGGGATGTTTCTAATCTTCTCGCAGTCGTTTATGAACCGTATTACTTGAATAACCGAACTCTTATCATGGGTAAATGTCCGGCAGGATGGAGGCTCATTGGGACCTCGTGTTTCCTGTATGTGGGTGGAATAATGACTTACAGCATGGCTAAAGCTTACTGCCAGGTAAATTTTTGTTCTACGGTTTTAATACCTATGAGTTATGGGAAGTTATAAATTGTGTATTTTCGTTTTAGATCGAAAGATCCTCAATGCCATTCCATAAGCCCTCAAATTCTCGTTTTCTTGAGCACTTTATAGCAAGTCAGCAAGTGGAAACATCGATTTTACACCATGTATGGATTCAATCCATGGACGTGAAATATAACGAGTGTCCAGCTCTATTATTTGGAAATAGGGTTTACCCAACAGACTGTAACGAAAGACGACCCTTCATATGCGAAAAAGGTATGAAAAAATTGCGGAAATGCCTTCTTAACATGAAAAAGGCTCACAATTTGATTTTAAAAAATTATTTTCCTTTTTAAGAAACAATAAATATCAGAGTGTCATAATTTTGTATAAAATTAAATAAGCTTTGCTCTAAAATTTCACATTTTTATCTTAAAATAGTATAAAATTAATTTTAAAAAAATATTAAAAAATCTAAAAACTAAAAAATCTAAAACTATAACTTATTATAAAAATAAAACATTGGTTTCAGATCCCGAATTGGAATTGAATTTAATGGACTGGGCCGATGACCGAGTTATGGTAGCAACTCTGGCTGCCGTAGCATTAGCTTTGATCTTAATTTTCACTTGTCTCATTTTCTGGATCTTCAAATCCCGAAGGAAACAGAAAGAAAAATTCGAAAGACGAAACTCTATTCGAGCTTCGCTACGATCTCTACAAGGTGTCGGAGTCCGGGGAAGTTCTGGATCCCTTAGCAACGTAAGCGCTTACAAGAGACAGCTCGCCGCCGAACGTAACGGCAAACCTAGATTAACCGGGGTAAAAGGTAGCGCCAGCGTAGACTCTATCGAAAAGGCATCTTCTCGATTCGGTTCTTCGCATCTAAATTCGTCGGTCGAAGACAATCGAAGTCTCGAAATATTCGAAGCCCGAAATTCGCATCTCGCCGATTACGATTCGGACGAAAAATGTGACGTAGACGTTATTCGAATCGAAGATGTTGAAGGACACTCGGTTAAGGGACAGCCCTACGGATTCGAAAATCATGGATATCTTGAACATCCATTTAAAATTCATTCAAGAGAGGCGTCCCAAAATTCGAGCGAGTCCAGCGCAGACATAAAACAGTCCCTGGAGCGGGGACGGAGGGACACTGCGAGTCTGGATGACCTCATGGGGTCCAGAAGATCGAGTCCTTCAACATACACGTCCCAAGAACTGCCTCCAGTGTCCAAAAAACCTTATCTTGAGACAGACTTTATTTATGACGTTCCGCCACCAAAGTCTCTTAAAAGAACGAACTACAGGGAACTGCCTAACACAAAATTGATTTTAGAAACCGATTTTTAAATTTAATTTTAGCTTTAGCATTTTATTTAAAGTGTGTGAATGCTGTGTAACTGAAAAATGTGTGAGTCGAATTTGGTCGAAAGGTTCAAATTTACGGAACCATATTTGTAAATATTTTCTTTTTCAATACATCGACCCTCTAAATAAAGAACTAGGACACTGCCCAACTGCGGTATTAAGATGTGAGTCTTAATTAAACTTAAAGTATGAGCTTTGAGTTTGACTTGCACATTACCGCCCTTAGTGATCGAACAATCTTGAGAAAGAGCTGCCTTAAAAATGACGGCAATTTGCCTGATTTTTATAGCTATAAGTATTAACAGCAATGTTGCCATTCTTTGCTAATTAAATCGAGAGAATACATCGAATATTTTTATATTTTCTATATGTATACATAAAGCCTTAATTTTACAACGAATAGCTAGATAATAATTTATATTAGAAGGCTGAAGGGTGTATTAATTAAAGTAATATCATGGATGTGGGACAAAATTATTGAAAAATAATTGATTTCAATAAAATGTAAAAAATACTTAAATTAAAAATATCGTACAAATTTTCCACCGAAAAGCACTTTTACAATAAAATTTGACTACCACCGTTTTGTTAAAAAAATACTTAATAATTTTTTATAATAATTCATACGTACCTTTTAAAAAAACACTTTCGTATTAAATTTTATGATAAATAACAATATTATTTTAATCACGTTCCCACGATCCTATCAAAACTGCCACCTTATAGGTTATATTGGGTAAAAATACCCTCAATAACGTATTAATATAATGATTTCTGGGAACAGACTTAAATATTTAGCACTTCTCAGTGCATGACTTAAATTTATATTTTTAAATATTATTATGCTATTTACTTACATTACATAATTATTTACTTCTTTTATTATTGTACAGAATAATTTAGTTTAATATGTATAATAGTTATGGTGTTAGTAGTCATTTTATTTAGGACTACGTAATTAGTGTATGGCATGAGTTTATTTTAGAGGTAATTTTTATACCAAAGCAAAGTATGAATACAAGCTGAGCAATTATTTTGCTACGGTCACAATTTTTAATAACTCCGTCCAGAAAATAAAATGGCCTTACGATAATTAGTGTTTGTATATTTTGATAATAACAATAACCATTATAACTTTCATTAAACACTATTTTAGAAAATAATTAATTATAACTGAAACAGTATTGAAGTTTTACAACGAATTAACGATATAAGTTATATAAGCAAGTCCTTATACTCTTTGTAAGGTCAAAATGAGGCCTTTCAGGCAAACTATAGCCTACTTAAATCCGAACTTTTTAAAACCCAACGATGCTAAACATAGTAAACTTAAGTAATCAGCTTAGTAGTGCCAAATATGTATGAACGTCTATGCCTACTTAAATTCATAGTTTCTACTGCACGCAGTAATTAGCCAACTCTTCGGGCAACTTGATTTAGGAATTAAGTCTATTACTTTTGTTTAGCACGAACAATGTGATTAATAACTTACGAGTAATTAAGAATAAATAAAGTTGTGAAAATAATATTATGCAAATTATTGCTATTATGAACATCGGGTAATTTTTATAATTTTTAATACGCATTAATTGGGGGGATATTTTGTATATTACATGTTGGTTTATTTATACGAAAATGTTTTAATACCTTTGCATACTGTAATAATTATTATTAAAGATCATTTTTAATTTCATTAAACAACGATTGTGTAACTTAGTACAAACATTTCAATGGCAAATTTGGTTTTAGACTGTTTTCGTTTACCTGGTCTTTTGTGGAAAACTAAAGTGTTTTACTGATGTTGGATATTGTCTCTATACCGGTAAATTTGGTTTTAGACTATATTCGTTAATACCTGGTCTTTCGTGGAAAACTAAAGTGTTTGATGTTGGAGAGCCACGAAATTTAAAAATATGTTTTGAATTGTTTTATTTTAACTTACTTTTAAACTCGGATAACGCGTCGTAATATCCAACATCAAACACTTTAGTCTATCTAGCTAATACCGCGGTTTCTTCCAAGCCCTTTTTTTCGGACTTTGATAAACGATTTATACAAAAAAACTACCGGACCGATTAAAACGGACTAAGTTATAGGTCATTTTAATCTGCAGAGAAATCTCAAAATCATAGTTCTTGAATTGTTAAAAAATATTTTTCGGTTTCCAAAATATTTCGAATTTCCGGGACTACAATAATATAACTTTTAGACCAGCAAAACTCGTTTTAAAGACTGTATCTGTTTTTTTTTTTTTTTGAACTCGACTTTTCTTTCTATTTGAGGGTCATAGGTGGTCGTTCTCTGTCTGCAGCTGTTAGAAAACGCTCGTAACACTCCCCTCAAATAGAATGGACAAGTCGAGTTCGCCTCGCGAACTGAAAAACAGATACAATGACTTTAACGTCTTTAACCTAACCACCAGAGAATTGGTTCTTCAACGACGAGGTTCCTTTTTTCCGACTGGAGATGAGTGAAACGATAACGACAGAAACAGAACAAAAAAATTTATATGTTGGATATTTTGCGCGCAATATATAAAAATGTCCAAAAACCGCAACCATTTTCCAAGATGGCGGCCAAACTATGCGC
>JAQGBM010000351.1:0-14642 GCA_034698405.1 Symphylella vulgaris | reverse complement strand
TTATTTTGCCCAGACGATGAGAAATATAATTTTCTCGAAAGCTCGGTAATTTTATGTTTTTAATGCTGTTCGTGTCATAAATGTATATTTTAGCTGACTTATAAATTAATTAATTATATCCACAACAGCGAGATGGTGATTTTATTTATATTTATTTTTTTTATATAAAAGTTATGTAGTCTCAATCAGAGATATTTTAAGTTAGAAAAATCCTAAATTGTGGCTTCGATTATATATAGTATTTTTTAACAACCTTTTAATAATAAATTAATTCTGTAATTACTATAGAGTTAGGAGTGCTAGAGTCAATAATATACATAAATCCTAGTCTGTTTTAAAAATTAAATTAACTTAATTATTAGTAATAACATATGAAAAAATTAAGTAATAATTACTAATAAGTAATAACATATAAAGATATTCAAGTTAGGGCAGGGTAATTAAGTTACATCATATAACTTATTGTAAAATATCTTAGGCTAATTCACTATAATGATAATTATACGTAATTAACTTATAAATTCAAACCTATGGTAAAAACAAAATTATATTAGGAGTTTATAATATAACTCTTGTTATTTATATTAATCTTGCTTCACTCTGTCTCCCTTCCTTTGGTCCTTTTTTGCCTCTCAAGCCTAAAACAACAGAAAGTACTATATAGCCTAGTATAATATTAGTGTGTAATTAGTTCTAGTTCGAACTTTATATGATTTTTCGAATTTTTGTTAACATGCAGCATCATGCACCAAGCTAAGTTAAGAGCCGCCCTGCTCTGGTATAGTCTGATACAATTAACTTAAAATTTTCTTAACTTAAAATTATTGTCAATATTGTAAAACTTAAAAAGAATTTTTAAGTTTTACCTAATGATATTTTTACGATAAATGTTAACTTATGTAAATAATGTACAAAATGATACGTAATTGTAATGTTTCGTAAATAACTTATACAGAATAACGAGGTATGATAAACGTACCCAAATTGAAATAAACTTCGGCATAGTGTTGTTTTAAAGCTGCTTCCAACTGCCTGGCGTGTTCTTTATCCCTCGTTTCGGCAATTACTTTAACCTACAAAATAAGATAAGATAGGTTAAATACGGATTTTTTTATTGAAAACTGCATTATAACTTATAAAATAAAATAGACTTTATCAATGACAACTCATATGTGTTCGTGTTTGTTTAAAACCTAGTCTATTTTGAGGTGTTTAAGGTTTGTTCATACTTAGAGATTGCCCAATAAGTTATTACGGAAGAAAGGCCACATTAAGCATTAATTATCAAAAATGTAAACTTACCCTAACATTGAATACGTCAGTGCGAATCCAAGCTCTTTCGTGAATAATATCTCTGATAGTGACTCCCACGTCCGATATTGCCTTTGTCAGTTCGGCTATTCCGTTTGGCTTGTCGTGTATCACCACCGTCATCTTAACCAAGCGACCGTCTGCCGCTAATCCTCGCTCAAGACACCTTCCCAATATGGTAATATCTATGTTCCCTCCGGTCAAAGGGACTACCACTCTATATAATAGACAAGGAATTGACTATAGTGAGATTATTTTTCTTTATATACGACAGCCTCAGGGTTTGGAACCTTTCATATTTCCGTTCCGTTCCTATTTTAGGTTCCGGCACTTGTTCCGGTTCCAAATCTAGCTTTCAAAAATGATATTGTAGCTTCAATTTAATGGGTTCCCTAAAAATTTCGGTTCCGGTTTTGGCCTATTTTTTCGAGATTTCGCTACCGGTTCTTTAAAAATAAGGGGTTTTTCGGGTTCATGGTTTTTCTGTACCGGTTCCGGTTTCGAACCCTGATACAAGATATCGTAAAGTCTTACTTTCGTCCTTTAAGTTCGGGTAGAAGTCCTGCCAGTATGGCTGCTAACGCAAGAGCTCCCGAACCTTCTATTACAGCCTTTTCCATTTCGACTAGACGTAAGATTGCTATCGCTGTCATTTCTTCACTAAAGAATTGAAAATAAATTAATTTTGTTTTACATTCTTTGACCTAAAACCTATTTAGTATTTTGAGCCTTGTTCGCTTCTAAGTAAGAAATAACCCTATACAGAGATTATCAACATTTCGTAAGAGTTGTTTCCGATACAAGTTGTTGGGGACTAATTGGATACGAATTGTCCGGAGACGTATTGCTCGGGGGACCAATTGTTCGGCCACGAGTAATTGTTCGGATACGAATTGTTGGGGGCGTGTCGTAGACCCGACGTCCCCAAATCGGGCTGGTATATTTGGTCACTCAAACACCGGAGTTTTCACTAGAAATTATCAGAAAACTCCTTGGGGTGACCAATTAACCCAAGCTCTAAGTTATGAGGGGAGTTGAAATTGGTAGAGGTAGAAAAGCTAACTGATGCTCTCCTTGAATCCGACATCCACGAACCAATTACTACAATACGTTTTCTAGCAAAATTCGTACTGAAAGCAGATCTGGATTCTGGAAGCACTGGAAGGATCTGTTCGTATAATCTATTTATAGTAGGATACAATAAAAACTTGCCTAACTGTAACAACTTTATCAATCAGTGGCGATGCAGTGGCGAAAGCATTTACTCCAATCATTGGTGGCGTACTGCCTGCGTTACAAATTAAGTCTACTTTTAGTCCACAGAGAAAAGTACAAAATAAATTTTTTTTACATTACATACTTACAGTCTGCTAGTGTAAATGCTTCAGGAATGGTCACAGGTCTTCCAGCCCTATGAGCTGCCGTAAAAATGGGACTCCTTTCTGGTTCAACCCCCTGTTAAAAATACTAAATTATTAGTATTAATATATTAATACTTAATTATTAGTCTAAGATCTTGTTTATACGAAAATCTATCGATGCAGCTTCACTTACGATAATGGTTACATTAGGTCGAAGTGATTTTACGGCCACTGCCATTCCGGCCAGTAAAGATCCACTTTCAATTGGTACGACCAGGGCATCAAACTGTTCCATTTGTTCCACTATTTCCAGACCCAACGTTCCGTTACCGGCTATAACGTGGGGGTGATCAATTCTGAGTGGGTATAAGAATTTTTATGAGAAAGAGGTTCTAGAGTACTAAAATTAATTACTAATTACTGTATATTCTTACTCGCTTATATAAGTTAATTCTTTTGCTACTGCCTCCCTTAGTGCCATTTCCCGAGACTGAAACAGAAATGAAGATTAGATGTTTTCAAATTTTCAGCCATTATTCTGGTTTAATGTAAAAAATAATTATGTTATAACTTAAAGACTATCTTCGCCCTCATTTTAAGTTAATATAATGTAAAGAAGGATAAAAACTCTTTCCATCGAAATAAGAATCTATAAATAAAATCACCATCTCGCTGTCGTGGATATGATTAAAGCAATTTACCGTATAAGTCAGCTAAAATATATATATCGGTATATTTTAGCTGACTTATAAATTGTTTTAAGAAATAAGAATCATGAAAATCCGTTACTTTATAGCAGAGATATTTTTACATTTTAAACTTCTAAAATACATTTATTTTTAAACTTTTCCGCCAAGCTGATGGACGGTTGCCATGGTAACTCAGCTATTAGGCAACGGATTTTCTTGATTCTTACGTCGTTGTAAAGAGATTTTATTCCTCTTTAACTCATTTTAACTTAAAATGAGGACGGAGATATTCTTTAAAGAAGAATAGAAATTCTTTCGAACGATATAAGTATCTGAATAATTTCCGGTACGGTACCTTATTAGCTGTAACTTTAATGATTTTTCGTCAAAATGAATTAGGCTTAAGGCTACTCATTTAAAAATTCTAAAATCACAACTAAAAAAAAAGGAATATACCATGATACTTATATTGTTGGTAATGATTTTTATCCGTCCAAAACATAAATAATTAATGATTAACCCAAAACAAGGGCGAAAATATTATTTAAACAAAATGTCAAAAATAACAACGAAAAAAGATTGGAAAGTCGATTTTTCAAATGCAATAAAAGGTGCCCTGGATCAAGAACTTTGTCAACTGGTGCGATGTTAAAATACGATATCCCACCAGTTATTTGCAAAGTTAAAATTTCAGGGAACTAAGATTTCCTTTTAAAAAATCCACAAAAAATCGATCCGTTTGCCTTAATGTCTCTTTAGAGTTTAGATCGACTAAAGGTGGTATCCAGAATCACAAAACAGAGTATTAAAGAAGAGTTATAGTACAGTAACTCATTGACTTAATTTTTGAGAATGAGCATTTCCACAAATGTCTACATTATTGGCTTCCTCGTTCTCTGTTACGTCAATGAGTTCCTCTTTTTCTCTCTGTTTTGTTATTATGGATCCCACCCTAACTTACCTCAAAATGCCCGCAGGTTACAACGGATACGTCTGCCCCGTAATTCTTACACTGTTCTATTTTTGCAATATGAATGGCGTTTGATACGATTAGACGTAAAGGCACCTTCATCCTGTTCGCGTGGTAACTCATGGCCATGGCAAAATTGGCCGAGGCCGCTGTTATTATGCCGGCCTGTTTGCGGTCTTCTGGGAGCATCTGAATGGCGTATTTGGCCCCTCGTTCCTTGTAACTTCCCGTGTACTGCATAAACTCCCTCTTGAAGTAGAGTTCCATCCCAGTGATTTCCGATATGTGGGACAGGGAGCAAGGGGTCCTAACCACGCTGCCCCTTATTCGGAATGCCGCAGCGCTCACATCGTGGAAGGAGATTAATCGGGGACGGGACGGGTCTGAGAGCGGGTCCAGTGTCCCAGAGAGCTGAAAAATGTAAGATCAGTTCGAACATAAAAATGTAAGGGCGTTGGGTCGTTAATAACCGGCTTATATAGGAAATTCTACGTTAAAAATGAAAGTATCAAGAAAGAAGTGATTTTTTTTTTTTTCATAAGATACAGTAAATCCCTTTTTTTATGAGATTTCTGTTTTTAAAAATAAATTCGGGAGATATATAAGCCCCAGAAGTTGTATAGGTTTCTATAGAAGCGAGAATATTTTACGCAACTTTAGTACCTAAAATCTCGGGAATTTTGGCGGCGGTGACATATCATTTTTAAACAGGAAATCTCATTAGATCTTAGAAAAATTTTCTTGATATTTTCGATTCAGGATGTAAAAATCTTAAGGAATTGATGAATTGATGGACGTTTAGGCTATGATATCCTTCAACCTATCACATTTTGATGAGCTTGAACAATGGCCTGAACAGAGGAAAATTTGGCCCAAGAATTACTATTAAACTTATAAAATTAGACCTAAAAATAGCTTCTTTACTCTATTTTACGATTACCTGTTCAGTATCTGCAAATTCTGCTGCATTTGTTGACGTATTGTCTGTTGCCATTTTGTGTATTTTTAAAACATTATACCTACGTCACTCCTAACTATAACTTTCATAACTTGGGTTAATAGTACTTCTAAACTTAATTATATTTGCAACAATGAAATATTATTTTTTGGAAGAAAAGCAACAATGAAAATGGTCAAAACAATAATATACATTCACGCGAAGCACGTGCTTATTAAGCACGTGGTAATTATTTTTTCTCTGTGTAATTTAATTACTCGTATTGTTATAATTTAATTTTGTTGTGCGGGCGCGGCAACTTTTTGCACTCTAATTATTGTGATTCATCCAAAGTAAGCCCCCGAAAACGAAAATGAGCCCTTTCTTACACTACACGAACGAGTATTGATGGAAAGCAGTACCGATAAGGGGAACCTTAATTTTTGAGTTCTTCTGTGATTTCGGGTTTTTCGTGTTCTGTCGAGTTCGAGTTTATTAGGCAAACTCGTGAACTACATGTTTGTGTTCGAGCCTACTATGGTAGCCTATAGTATATTAAACTGATAGTCATTTATTTTAACTAAATTTTGTGTTGGTAATTCGTATTACGTAGACCAGCAGCGACAATGGTCAATTTGTCGTAACGACGGATGTTCAATGTTCTCCCCCATAAAGACCCCAAGTCCAAGATTGCAGGTTCGAATTCCGATCGGCGAGAGCACGGTAGAAAAAATAGGATTTTAAAATTCCTTGACGGAATTCTGCAGTAAGAGTATATTATAAACCCATCCCAGGAAAGGGGGGAGAATAGGCTCACCCTTGCAGGCAAATAACTGTCCCAATCCAGGCGCGGTTTTAAGGGGGAGGGCGATTGCCCCCCCCCCCCCAGCGGACTTCGAAAGAGGGGCAAAAATGCTTAAAATTCACCAAAATTACTCAAATTACACAAATTACTCTGAAAATTTTTTCGCCTCCGGCGGTCCCAATTTACCAAATTTACTCAATTTCACAAAATTTTCAAAAAAAACGTCAAAAATTTTCACCTGCTGCGGTTCCTGGGGGCTACCGCCCCCAGACCCCTGCGCTCTCTCTCTCAATTTTTGGAAAACCGCCCTCCCCCCAGCACATGTACTTATACATGTGGTATAAGTACAGTATATTGATTTAGAAGGCTATAGTATAGCTTCAGAATCATAAATAAGAGGACTTTACGGGTATATGTAAATATCACAACGAATAACCAGTGTGAAGCCAGCTGACTGCTTTTCTTTAAAAAAAAAACTTTCGAAATAGTTTTTATCCATCTTTAAGTTATAGGGGATAGGCTGGGGCGGAAAATTTGTCAGTTCGCCTCTCCCTAAAAAAACCTAGTTGCGCCACTGCATGCTGAGGTCAGCCCCGACTTCGAGATTGTGCAACAAACAACAATTACCAGTGCAGTTTAATCAGTCTTACAATAATATTAGTTTTATTATAATTTTACACCATCTCCAATATTATTATACACATATATACCGTAACATACGATGAACCAAATTTTATAAAAATTTTAAGCCAAAAACTGAGCAAATATATAGCTGAGCATAATTGGTTTAAAAGTTTCACAAATATTGAGTCCATGATATTATATTTTTTCTTCGTTTCGTTTTTACACCACAAAATGTAAACTTGATAATTTTTATGCTGTCGGCTTTACCTCTGATCCGTCACTGGTGCTACTGGTGGACGTTGGCACCATTTGCCTTACGCTTGGCGCTTTCGATCTGGAACGAGTTCGACCTAGTTTTTCACCTATACATATTTCGAAAAATGTAAAAATAAGAATACATTATTTTCAACTCAAGCCACCACTGGATCGTAGTATATAGTTTACCAATAATGCACTGCTATTGTGGGAATTGAATCTTAAACCTTTCTATCATCTCGTTTCCATGTACGCGCTAATTCGAATTAAGCAAACTCTAGTGTTTAATTGCGAAGGGAAAAAATAAATATCTTCGTATGAATCGTATCCCTTGAACGAAATGGACATACATATAGGACCTATAGGTAGCTACCTATAGGTCCTATATGTATGTCCATTTCGTTCAAGGGATACGATTCATACGAAGATATTTATTTTTTCCCTTCGCAATTAAACACTAGAGTTTGCTTAATTCGAATTAGCGCGTACATGGAAACGAGATGATAGAAAGGTTTAAGATTCAATTCCCACAATAGCAGTGCATTATTGGTAAACTATATACTACGATCCAGTGGTGGCTTGAGTTGAAAATAATGTATTCTTATTTTTACATTTTTCGAAATATGTATAGGTGAAAAACTAGGTCGAACTCGTTCCAGATCGAAAGCGCCAAGCGTAAGGCAAATGGTGCCAACGTCCACCAGTAGCACCAGTGACGGATCAGAGGTAAAGCCGACAGCATAAAAATTATCAAGTTTACATTTTGTGGTGTAAAAACGAAACGAAGAAAAAATATAATATCATGGACTCAATATTTGTGAAACTTTTAAACCAATTATGCTCAGCTATATATTTGCTCAGTTTTTGGCTTAAAATTTTTATAAAATTTGGTTCATCGTATGTTACGGTATATATGTGTATAATAATATTGGAGATGGTGTAAAATTATAATAAAACTAATATTATTGTAAGACTGATTAAACTGCACTGGTAATTGTTGTTTGTTGCACAATCTCGAAGTCGGGGCTGACCTCAGCATGCAGTGGCGCAACTAGGTTTTTTTAGGGAGAGGCGAACTGACAAATTTTCCGCCCCAGCCTATCCCCTATAACTTAAAGATGGATAAAAACTATTTCGAAAGTTTTTTTTTTAAAGAAAAGCAGTCAGCTGGCTTCACACTGGTTATTCGTTGTGATATTTACATATACCCGTAAAGTCCTCTTATTTATGATTCTGAAGCTATACTATAGCCTTCTAAATCAATATACTGTACTTATACCACATGTATAAGTACATGTGCTGGGGGGAGGGCGGTTTTCCAAAAATTGAGAGAGAGAGCGCAGGGGTCTGGGGGCGGTAGCCCCCAGGAACCGCAGCAGGTGAAAATTTTTGACGTTTTTTTTGAAAATTTTGTGAAATTGAGTAAATTTGGTAAATTGGGACCGCCGGAGGCGAAAAAATTTTCAGAGTAATTTGTGTAATTTGAGTAATTTTGGTGAATTTTAAGCATTTTTGCCCCTCTTTCGAAGTCCGCTGGGGGGGGGGGGGCAATCGCCCTCCCCCTTAAAACCGCGCCTGGATTGGGACAGTTATTTGCCTGCAAGGGTGAGCCTATTCTCCCCCCTTTCCTGGGATGGGTTTATAATATACTCTTACTGCAGAATTCCGTCAAGGAATTTTAAAATCCTATTTTTTCTACCGTGCTCTCGCCGATCGGAATTCGAACCTGCAATCTTGGACTTGGGGTCTTTATGGGGGAGAACATTGAACATCCGTCGTTACGACAAATTGACCATTGTCGCTGCTGGTCTACGTAATACGAATTACCAACACAAAATTTAGTTAAAATAAATGACTATCAGTTTAATATACTATAGGCTACCATAGTAGGCTCGAACACAAACATGTAGTTCACGAGTTTGCCTAATAAACTCGAACTCGACAGAACACGAAAAACCCGAAATCACAGAAGAACTCAAAAATTAAGGTTCCCCTTATCGGTACTGCTTTCCATCAATACTCGTTCGTGTAGTGTAAGAAAGGGCTCATTTTCGTTTTCGGGGGCTTACTTTGGATGAATCACAATAATTAGAGTGCAAAAAGTTGCCGCGCCCGCACAACAAAATTAAATTATAACAATACGAGTAATTAAATTACACAGAGAAAAAATAATTACCACGTGCTTAATAAGCACGTGCTTCGCGTGAATGTATATTATTGTTTTGACCATTTTCATTGTTGCTTTTCTTCCAAAAAATAATATTTCATTGTTGCAAATATAATTAAGTTTAGAAGTACTATTAACCCAAGTTATGAAAGTTATAGTTAGGAGTGACGTAGGTATAATGTTTTAAAAATACACAAAATGGCAACAGACAATACGTCAACAAATGCAGCAGAATTTGCAGATACTGAACAGGTAATCGTAAAATAGAGTAAAGAAGCTATTTTTAGGTCTAATTTTATAAGTTTAATAGTAATTCTTGGGCCAAATTTTCCTCTGTTCAGGCCATTGTTCAAGCTCATCAAAATGTGATAGGTTGAAGGATATCATAGCCTAAACGTCCATCAATTCATCAATTCCTTAAGATTTTTACATCCTGAATCGAAAATATCAAGAAAATTTTTCTAAGATCTAATGAGATTTCCTGTTTAAAAATGATATGTCACCGCCGCCAAAATTCCCGAGATTTTAGGTACTAAAGTTGCGTAAAATATTCTCGCTTCTATAGAAACCTATACAACTTCTGGGGCTTATATATCTCCCGAATTTATTTTTAAAAACAGAAATCTCATAAAAAAAGGGATTTACTGTATCTTATGAAAAAAAAAAAAATCACTTCTTTCTTGATACTTTCATTTTTAACGTAGAATTTCCTATATAAGCCGGTTATTAACGACCCAACGCCCTTACATTTTTATGTTCGAACTGATCTTACATTTTTCAGCTCTCTGGGACACTGGACCCGCTCTCAGACCCGTCCCGTCCCCGATTAATCTCCTTCCACGATGTGAGCGCTGCGGCATTCCGAATAAGGGGCAGCGTGGTTAGGACCCCTTGCTCCCTGTCCCACATATCGGAAATCACTGGGATGGAACTCTACTTCAAGAGGGAGTTTATGCAGTACACGGGAAGTTACAAGGAACGAGGGGCCAAATACGCCATTCAGATGCTCCCAGAAGACCGCAAACAGGCCGGCATAATAACAGCGGCCTCGGCCAATTTTGCCATGGCCATGAGTTACCACGCGAACAGGATGAAGGTGCCTTTACGTCTAATCGTATCAAACGCCATTCATATTGCAAAAATAGAACAGTGTAAGAATTACGGGGCAGACGTATCCGTTGTAACCTGCGGGCATTTTGAGGTAAGTTAGGGTGGGATCCATAATAACAAAACAGAGAGAAAAAGAGGAACTCATTGACGTAACAGAGAACGAGGAAGCCAATAATGTAGACATTTGTGGAAATGCTCATTCTCAAAAATTAAGTCAATGAGTTACTGTACTATAACTCTTCTTTAATACTCTGTTTTGTGATTCTGGATACCACCTTTAGTCGATCTAAACTCTAAAGAGACATTAAGGCAAACGGATCGATTTTTTGTGGATTTTTTAAAAGGAAATCTTAGTTCCCTGAAATTTTAACTTTGCAAATAACTGGTGGGATATCGTATTTTAACATCGCACCAGTTGACAAAGTTCTTGATCCAGGGCACCTTTTATTGCATTTGAAAAATCGACTTTCCAATCTTTTTTCGTTGTTATTTTTGACATTTTGTTTAAATAATATTTTCGCCCTTGTTTTGGGTTAATCATTAATTATTTATGTTTTGGACGGATAAAAATCATTACCAACAATATAAGTATCATGGTATATTCCTTTTTTTTTAGTTGTGATTTTAGAATTTTTAAATGAGTAGCCTTAAGCCTAATTCATTTTGACGAAAAATCATTAAAGTTACAGCTAATAAGGTACCGTACCGGAAATTATTCAGATACTTATATCGTTCGAAAGAATTTCTATTCTTCTTTAAAGAATATCTCCGTCCTCATTTTAAGTTAAAATGAGTTAAAGAGGAATAAAATCTCTTTACAACGACGTAAGAATCAAGAAAATCCGTTGCCTAATAGCTGAGTTACCATGGCAACCGTCCATCAGCTTGGCGGAAAAGTTTAAAAATAAATGTATTTTAGAAGTTTAAAATGTAAAAATATCTCTGCTATAAAGTAACGGATTTTCATGATTCTTATTTCTTAAAACAATTTATAAGTCAGCTAAAATATACCGATATATATATTTTAGCTGACTTATACGGTAAATTGCTTTAATCATATCCACGACAGCGAGATGGTGATTTTATTTATAGATTCTTATTTCGATGGAAAGAGTTTTTATCCTTCTTTACATTATATTAACTTAAAATGAGGGCGAAGATAGTCTTTAAGTTATAACATAATTATTTTTTACATTAAACCAGAATAATGGCTGAAAATTTGAAAACATCTAATCTTCATTTCTGTTTCAGTCTCGGGAAATGGCACTAAGGGAGGCAGTAGCAAAAGAATTAACTTATATAAGCGAGTAAGAATATACAGTAATTAGTAATTAATTTTAGTACTCTAGAACCTCTTTCTCATAAAAATTCTTATACCCACTCAGAATTGATCACCCCCACGTTATAGCCGGTAACGGAACGTTGGGTCTGGAAATAGTGGAACAAATGGAACAGTTTGATGCCCTGGTCGTACCAATTGAAAGTGGATCTTTACTGGCCGGAATGGCAGTGGCCGTAAAATCACTTCGACCTAATGTAACCATTATCGTAAGTGAAGCTGCATCGATAGATTTTCGTATAAACAAGATCTTAGACTAATAATTAAGTATTAATATATTAATACTAATAATTTAGTATTTTTAACAGGGGGTTGAACCAGAAAGGAGTCCCATTTTTACGGCAGCTCATAGGGCTGGAAGACCTGTGACCATTCCTGAAGCATTTACACTAGCAGACTGTAAGTATGTAATGTAAAAAAAATTTATTTTGTACTTTTCTCTGTGGACTAAAAGTAGACTTAATTTGTAACGCAGGCAGTACGCCACCAATGATTGGAGTAAATGCTTTCGCCACTGCATCGCCACTGATTGATAAAGTTGTTACAGTTAGGCAAGTTTTTATTGTATCCTACTATAAATAGATTATACGAACAGATCCTTCCAGTGCTTCCAGAATCCAGATCTGCTTTCAGTACGAATTTTGCTAGAAAACGTATTGTAGTAATTGGTTCGTGGATGTCGGATTCAAGGAGAGCATCAGTTAGCTTTTCTACCTCTACCAATTTCAACTCCCCTCATAACTTAGAGCTTGGGTTAATTGGTCACCCCAAGGAGTTTTCTGATAATTTCTAGTGAAAACTCCGGTGTTTGAGTGACCAAATATACCAGCCCGATTTGGGGACGTCGGGTCTACGACACGCCCCCAACAATTCGTATCCGAACAATTACTCGTGGCCGAACAATTGGTCCCCCGAGCAATACGTCTCCGGACAATTCGTATCCAATTAGTCCCCAACAACTTGTATCGGAAACAACTCTTACGAAATGTTGATAATCTCTGTATAGGGTTATTTCTTACTTAGAAGCGAACAAGGCTCAAAATACTAAATAGGTTTTAGGTCAAAGAATGTAAAACAAAATTAATTTATTTTCAATTCTTTAGTGAAGAAATGACAGCGATAGCAATCTTACGTCTAGTCGAAATGGAAAAGGCTGTAATAGAAGGTTCGGGAGCTCTTGCGTTAGCAGCCATACTGGCAGGACTTCTACCCGAACTTAAAGGACGAAAGTAAGACTTTACGATATCTTGTATCAGGGTTCGAAACCGGAACCGGTACAGAAAAACCATGAACCCGAAAAACCCCTTATTTTTAAAGAACCGGTAGCGAAATCTCGAAAAAATAGGCCAAAACCGGAACCGAAATTTTTAGGGAACCCATTAAATTGAAGCTACAATATCATTTTTGAAAGCTAGATTTGGAACCGGAACAAGTGCCGGAACCTAAAATAGGAACGGAACGGAAATATGAAAGGTTCCAAACCCTGAGGCTGTCGTATATAAAGAAAAATAATCTCACTATAGTCAATTCCTTGTCTATTATATAGAGTGGTAGTCCCTTTGACCGGAGGGAACATAGATATTACCATATTGGGAAGGTGTCTTGAGCGAGGATTAGCGGCAGACGGTCGCTTGGTTAAGATGACGGTGGTGATACACGACAAGCCAAACGGAATAGCCGAACTGACAAAGGCAATATCGGACGTGGGAGTCACTATCAGAGATATTATTCACGAAAGAGCTTGGATTCGCACTGACGTATTCAATGTTAGGGTAAGTTTACATTTTTGATAATTAATGCTTAATGTGGCCTTTCTTCCGTAATAACTTATTGGGCAATCTCTAAGTATGAACAAACCTTAAACACCTCAAAATAGACTAGGTTTTAAACAAACACGAACACATATGAGTTGTCATTGATAAAGTCTATTTTATTTTATAAGTTATAATGCAGTTTTCAATAAAAAAATCCGTATTTAACCTATCTTATCTTATTTTGTAGGTTAAAGTAATTGCCGAAACGAGGGATAAAGAACACGCCAGGCAGTTGGAAGCAGCTTTAAAACAACACTATGCCGAAGTTTATTTCAATTTGGGTACGTTTATCATACCTCGTTATTCTGTATAAGTTATTTACGAAACATTACAATTACGTATCATTTTGTACATTATTTACATAAGTTAACATTTATCGTAAAAATATCATTAGGTAAAACTTAAAAATTCTTTTTAAGTTTTACAATATTGACAATAATTTTAAGTTAAGAAAATTTTAAGTTAATTGTATCAGACTATACCAGAGCAGGGCGGCTCTTAACTTAGCTTGGTGCATGATGCTGCATGTTAACAAAAATTCGAAAAATCATATAAAGTTCGAACTAGAACTAATTACACACTAATATTATACTAGGCTATATAGTACTTTCTGTTGTTTTAGGCTTGAGAGGCAAAAAAGGACCAAAGGAAGGGAGACAGAGTGAAGCAAGATTAATATAAATAACAAGAGTTATATTATAAACTCCTAATATAATTTTGTTTTTACCATAGGTTTGAATTTATAAGTTAATTACGTATAATTATCATTATAGTGAATTAGCCTAAGATATTTTACAATAAGTTATATGATGTAACTTAATTACCCTGCCCTAACTTGAATATCTTTATATGTTATTACTTATTAGTAATTATTACTTAATTTTTTCATATGTTATTACTAATAATTAAGTTAATTTAATTTTTAAAACAGACTAGGATTTATGTATATTATTGACTCTAGCACTCCTAACTCTATAGTAATTACAGAATTAATTTATTATTAAAAGGTTGTTAAAAAATACTATATATAATCGAAGCCACAATTTAGGATTTTTCTAACTTAAAATATCTCTGATTGAGACTACATAACTTTTATATAAAAAAAATAAATATAAATAAAATCACCATCTCGCTGTTGTGGATATAATTAATTAATTTATAAGTCAGCTAAAATATACATTTATGACACGAACAGCATTAAAAACATAAAATTACCGAGCTTTCGAGAAAATTATATTTCTCATCGTCTGGGCAAAATAA